>JAPEIX020096744.1:0-17126 GCA_026122405.2 Zoanthus sansibaricus
AAAAAACTATTTAATTTTAAAAGTTTCCAATAGCGTTCCTGGTATGTACATGTCAGTTATTACCAAGTTACAAGAAGTCGAACCTAACGTAACATCTGTTACTCCCTCCACTATATGCCGTCTCAGTGTTGGTTGTCCAATACCCCGCAGTGCAGCCAAAAAGGCCGCTGCAAGTCCTGATTCAGAAGCAATCTTTTTAACATTCAATTCTCAATTTTGTTTTGCCTTTACACCAATAACGAGACAATTTCTTTATTTTTATGGACGACGGAATGTAGTAGTAGTTATCTAATATCTTTTATCTTTTTTTTTCAAATTTTGCATGCTATATACGTAAATAGAAATACAGCTTTATTATTGTTATTATTGTTTAGAGATATTACTACAAAATATTCCAAGCATGATAAGCTGTTAAAAAGAAAATCTCTTTCTGGTTGAGTCGAGTTTTAGAAAAGTACAAATTTTTACAAGTTTACGAAAAAAATTGTCATCCTTAAATTTGAAATGAATTTCACAGGCTGATCTTGTGCTGTGTTACTTCCCAAGGGATCGCGCCATAACCTACGACCAAGGGACCCAAGGGGGTTCATTCTCCTTCTTTAAATATCCGACACATTTCTTAGAATTCTAACTGTTCCTAACAATTATTGTTATTGTTATCATTGTTATTGTTGTTGTTGTTGTTTTTATTGTTGTTGTTTTTATTGTTGTTGTTCTTATTATAATTGTACCTATATTTGATCAGAGAGTTAATCTCGTCTGATCTGTTGAAGTGTCGGGGGGGGGAGGGGGGGCGAGTGTGTACCACATGATATGCGTTGACCAGTACCGACTGTGCTACATGTTGCATCATTACACCCGCTTAGGGACACTTGCTTAGAATATCACCTTTACAGAATTTTTTCAAGTTTTGGAGCGTAATTCACAATCTTGAAACTAGTTCTCGTATCAATAATTTCTTTATATAGAAGTCCCAGGGAAGAGGAGGGCGCCTAAAAGTAAAGGGGTGCTCGGCGGACGACTTTGGAAATGTGTCCAAAGGGTACGCATAAATTAGCTAAGGTTCTGATTTCAGGCTCTAAAAAGGACGACAACATATAACATATTAGTTTATTGAACTTAATTGAAACAATATTGCTGTATTGGTGAAGTTGAACGATACCTGTTTTAATTACGTGGTGCTCACTACTCCTGGAATTCCTGGAAAACTCCTGGAGAAACAGATAATTTCCCTAAACTCCTGGAAAACCCCTGGAATTTTAAGGAAATATTTTTGTCAGTTTTCAAAACAAACCAAAACCTGCAGAAGCATCTAACTTCTGAGGAAGTCTATTATATTTTTTTACTAAGCCTGGTATTCAATGTTAGTTAGTGGACGTAAAAAGCGGGATATTTAACTACCCAAGCGTTAGAGCGGGAGATGAGGTAAAAAAGTTTATTGAAATGGTATTGTATGAGTGGCTATGTTACAACAAGTCTTTGCATGTCATAGATGCGCTGTTCATGTTACAATCCAGGATTCTCAGAAGGTGTGTGGAGTGGAAAAGAGGACAATTAGGATCATATGAAGAGAGTCGATCAGTCTATAGGCGATTTACAAATTATCAAATGAGCTAAATTGCTGGGGGAAGGTAAAAGACACTTCCCTTTGATCCGCATCTCCATCGCTGTTGTCTTGAACGCTTTCGTAAATATCAGTTGTCTTATCTGCGGAGAATGTATTAATAATTGCTCATGTGCACGTACAGAACATTTTTGGCACATTCTAGGTATCCTGTTAATGATATTGATCTTTGATATTAATATATTCATAGGCGGATCTAGCAGGGAAGGACCGAGGGGCCGCAGACCCTCTGGCACACCTGATTTTTTTAGATATTGGCATAATACCACACGCCTGGCACAGGCAGATATAGTCTAAAAGTGCACGAAAGTCATACTTCATACACCTAGCTAGTTTTATCCTGTTTTATATTGACATGCACTGCAATTCGTATGCCTAGATAATTCTTGTGAGCGTCCCATCTCCCTTTCCGTTTCTAAATTAATGTTGCGTGCTTTGTCGAAACGTGTGGTGGAGTGTACGTACGAGTGCGTGTAGCTACACGCACCGTATTTTCAGACACGTAAATCAATTGTATGAAGAAGCGAAGATAAATGTGCATGGAATAGATAATTTTCTACAATATTGCAATTCATGTTTGAAATCTTTAAGGGAGAAGAGAACTGATTATTTTTTAAACGTTATCACGAGCTCTAAACTCTTTGCGCAAAAACAAAATGATAATTTAAAGTATATACCACCAAAATAAGTTAATATTGTGTGTTTGTCGCAGTCTCCTGATGTAAAATGAATTTACTGTGCACCTGTTACTTGGTCAAACGTTGTGTTTTATTTGAACGGAAATTTGTCAAAGAAGACAATGAATCACTTATATGGCATTAAATGTTACATATGTCCATTTCTCTAATTATTGTCAGAAACCCGCAGCATCTCCAAAAGGCTGGCTTTTAAAAAACAAACGGAATTTAACCGTTTGCACTGAGTTGAACTCACGAAGGATCCGTTTTGGGAAAAAGTTGATAATTAAAAAATTCACATAGGCTATATAGTCAAAACATTTTGCATGAGTTGTCGTTCCCGGTGTAATTGCCTCGTTTCGAAAGATTTTCTTAATATGCGCTGTTTTAGTGTGGAAATTTGGCGTCGCGAAAATTCGGTGCCACTGTCAAAACTAAACAGTTTGCGCATAAAAGACCGAGTTTGTGGTTTATTATATGTAGCAGCTCTACACTAATTGCTTCCCACGACTGGTAGCATACAGCAGCCGTTTATCGGTGAATTAAGTTTTAATTCAAAGAAAGCATTAAAATACTTCCGTCTCGATTTTAGAAGAATTTAACAAATCTCAAGTAAATACTATAGGATAAAATATTGTTGGCTTACTTTAAAGAATGCGTCTACTTTAGCTCGTGACAATTGCGTATTTCACAAAAAAATTTGCTTTTCCTACCTACCCTTCTCCACTTTTTTTTAAAAAAAGCCTCTTTATTTATTTATTTTTATCATTTGTCACAGCTACTTTTAAAAAGGCTAATAACGTTTATCGGGGTGTTAAAATATGGTAATTTCTAGCTTTCAAACTGACCATAAATGATGCAATTGTTTTATCAATTTTATAGGGTATAGTGCTGTCGGATTTCTACTGCGAAATGTTCCGGCTCATAGAAATAAATCCTTGATACTATACTAAACAAGAAAAATATTGCTTTCATTTCATCTTCATATTTACTTACTTATATTCAAATTCTTTGAAGCTCTTTTTCAGACTTCAATATTTTATATTTTACTCTTATTTTGAATGTCTATGAATTAATTAAATTTTTCAAAATTATTTTCGTTCTAAACCGTTGTAAAGGGAGCTATTTGTTTGAGGAGAAAATGCAACTGGAGCTCTCAATGATGAAAAATGTGCTTCCTGACCTTGTGTGACAAAGCTGAACGATGCATCTCATCCCAGGAGACAAAGCATCCAGGCAACTCATCATCGCCACAATAATTTACCAGTAGTTTCTACAATTAATTTTGACCATAACATACTACTAAACCGTGCTCTGAATAAAATTACAGAAATAAGTGGTTTGCTGTAGGTTTTTTAAAAGGTTTAAAAAAATTCCAAATCTTTATTTTTGTCCAAGCCAAGGCTTTTTTTTAAATTTTAGCTAACTTTTTTTTCTGTGAAAATTCGTTTTAAAATTAGATAGGAGTTGCATTAATAAAAGAATATTGTTGGAACTGTCTTTTTACTGACGTTTCTTAATTTTTGTTCTTTTTTACTTCCAATTTTATTTTCCACACCGGATAGCTTTTCCGATAGAATAATCACTTCATAGGCGCTTCCTGACCCTCACTTTTTTAATACTTTAAGATATTGTCCTTCTTTTTAGTTGCGTTTCTGTAAGTTGAACGCTAAGAAACCATCTGATGTGCTCTACTGCAGGTTTACATGTTTTTACTAGAACTTTACAACACTTAATAAGACTAAAACTTTAGTTCTTTTTTTTTATTGTTTTAAACCCGCGCTTTGTCCATCATCTATAAATGTAACGGTATTATAAATCTTTGTGTTGTCCTTTTAACAGCGTCCTGCGTGCTTTGACGAACTTTCTTTTAGCTCACATCTTGCAAAAAGTGCGACATTTTTTTAGTTGGTCCCAAATACTTTTGTATTTTACATGAGTTTCACGGTGTAATGGTCCCGACTCCTGACCAAATACGTCTTCAAACACAAGTCAAGTATTTATGGCTGCCATGTATATGTATAGATGCAAATTTTTTTTGAATGTTGAATTGCAAAGCGCGGTCCGTTCTTCTTTTTATTTATGACTTGCCTCTTCGTGTAGCGCGAAACACCGGACATTCTCTGGAGTTGCGTACGAGTTTCCTCGTTCTCTGTTAGGTTTTTACACCAAAAACTGAATCACAATGGATAAATTCGCAACAAATTGTGTCGAAACAAGCTTTGGGACGCGATGGCTCGAATTTGGTGAGTAAATAGCCAAAAGTTGGGTTTTCAATTGATTTTGATGGAGTGTCGAATGAAGCATTTAGAATTATACCTTTTTAATAAACACTGACTGCTAAGACTTTTTAAGGACAATTTGGGGAATACTGCTTAAAATATTTTCGTTAAAAGTAAGAATTAAATCCAAAGTAGTGTAAAATACGTTCGATTTCGAGAAAAATCTTTTAAAGAACTGCTTGTTCGACTGACCTCGACACATCACCAGCGATAACATGCATTGTTTACTTTCAAAACGTTTTCGACATTTCCTTGTCGGAGAAAAACTAGATGTTAACACATAGGCCGAGTTTCTCGATAAACTAGTCTTTTTCGACGTGGTAAACATGAAAAACACTTTCTTAAGTTCTTGTTTTGCACATGCTGTGAAAACGATAACAGGGCGGCATAGCTTAAACACGCCACGACAAGAACGAAAGCAAACAAAGAATTGCTGTTTGTGTTATGAAGGTTTTGACGAGCTTTATTTCGATGTTCGTTTACGAGTTATAACTTTACGTTTAAAGCTAAAATGGTGGGTAATTCATGAAGTAGGATTTAGTTAAACTACTAAAAGTAAAAGCGAGTTCTGTCTTGAACATTCGAAAATGAAACAATAGCCACGTTTTTTGTTCCAGTTCGCGTTAACGCGTGAAAAGGCAATATCAGAAGTTGTAGAAATATCGTGTATTTTGAAATGGCTTGCTCGAATATTTGAATCAAAAGATTGTTTAATAACATTTTGTTCTTTGTACATAAAATCGCTTTGAAGCGAAAGATTCGCCATCTTTTCAATTTTTAAATGACATTTTTGAGCTTAACTCGACCGAGAATTTACGCTGCGTCGAAAATATATTTTTCGACTTTGAAAAATCATTACGGATTGTAAACAAGGCTCACGGCGGTGACGTAAGCTTTGGCGATTAAATTAAGCCATTATGTTCTTTTCGGCGCTTTATCAATTCAAGAGAATGCCGGGCTTTGCGATTGGATCTCGTAGATCTTGGGTATTGTTATGGCTTGATTCATAAGTGATATTAATAACTAGCAAAGAGACTCTGTAAGCCATCCACCTGACGCTCCAAACACATCTTCAATGGACTGATAAAATCTATTGAGAAGTTTTAGACCATGATTAGATGACAACGCGAATGAGTCCGGCCTTCAACAGCTTATCGATTAAAAGATAGCATTAAGCGCTACTTTATACACGCTGCTGAACGCAAGATGATTCCAACTAGAATTTCGATTCTTTTTACTTGTTTAAAGCTTGAATTTGCCTTTATCTTGGTTTTAATCTCCGGTACTTAGCGGAGAATGACTTCAGATGCCAATGTCTTATTTTCTGAAGGGGGCGGAGAGAAAGTGTTTCAGGGTCGGGCGTTTGTTGCCCCTTCTGTTTGTTATTGCTTTTAAGCAGCTGCGAGGCGGTTGACACTATGAAATGTCTTTAGCAGCTTTTTTGGGGGCACGAGAACAACTTTAATCGGTGTTGAAATGTAGCCTAGAATTACTAAAGGTGTTAACCAGACGAGTGAAATTTTTCATCGTAATTTCCTGGCGATGAGTAGATAGCTTTCTCACTCCCCCACAACCGACGTACACTCGCTGCATGTAAATTTGAAAAACTCTACAAAGAATGACGCCCTCTAGTCTCATTCTCACTTTTTGCTCGGCCTGACAAAAGCCTCTAATATTAGCTAGATCAGAGTGCTATTTCATTGTGCGCCCCATGATTATATTTTGTAAACTCTTTCATCTCATTTGCAAATGTGGTAATGAGGTCTCGGTGAGGACAAAAGGCTCGTTTGACAGCTTGACCAATCATTATTTCCTTTGTGGTAACATTTGCATATTCTTCTTGATTCACGGTTGCTACTAACAACCGCCGAGCGCTCAGCTTTGTGGAGCCAATCATATTTAAGCGGCTCCTGAATCATGATTAATTAAGTAATAATAGAACGTCACTCAACAACCTGTCCTCCAATGAGATGACAAGAAATCAACAGAACTTTCGACACGTTTATGTGGCTGGCGGCAAAAAAGCGGAGTTGTTGAGCGAGTACAAGTTAAAATCATTCAAATGGCTGCCCAAACGAACCCATACAATCCGAACATTACGACGCAAGGCGAAACGAAATTTCAAACTCAAGCTCCTGTGATGTCGTATCGAGACGAGCAAAATGTGGTCAGTTTAAGCCAATCTCAAGCAACTACACAACAAGAGCTACGGGTCGCTAATACACATTTGAGCGGACATCAATGGGTTGTACAAGACCATGCTGCTACTGTTGGCTGGCCACCCAACCCTGCTCTGACCGTACAGGACGTTAAGCCTATCATACGCGAAGATGGAACTCCAGTAATTACTTCGGCCGCTTCTCTGGTCCACCATCGTCCGCCTGTTCACCCTGGTATGTTGGAACAAGCACGTTGGCCGAGCCCTACACATGGAACACCACCGCCAGACCATACACGAATTCATATGAGTTCCATGCAGCAAGTCCCTACTACATATTCCACCGTTAATGGTCAGCTAGCACAGGTACAAGCTGCTTTCTCTCCGCATTCGCAAGCATTACGCGAAAATGTCGTACAAGGAAGCGCCTCGCACCACGATCTCGCAGATGATGATACACCAACTTCAGATGACCTTGAGCAGTTTGCGAAACAGTTCAAGCAGAGAAGAATCAAACTCGGTTTCACTCAAGCCGATGTGGGCCTCGCTCTTGGGACACTGTACGGAAATGTATTCTCTCAGACGACGATTTGTCGCTTCGAGGCACTACAGCTTAGCTTTAAAAACATGTGCAAGCTTAAACCGTTGCTGGAAAAGTGGTTGGAAGAAGCCGATAATAACAACGGCAGTACGAGTGCTTTAGATAAAATGGCAACACAGGGTAGAAAGCGCAAGAAAAGAACGTCAATAGAATTAGCAGTCAAAGGTGCCCTTGAAAACCATTTCTGCAAAAACGCCAAACCGTCCGCTCAAGAGATTGCGTCGCTGGCTGAAAATTTAGGTTTGGATAAAGAAGTCGTCAGAGTTTGGTTCTGTAATAGAAGGCAGAAAGAAAAGCGAATGACGGCCTCAGTCACAACAAACGGCGAAGAAGAACATCTACAGCAACCACAACACCAAGTAAGTCACCAACAAGTTGCCCATCAAGTTGCACACGCTCAGTAAAATATCAAGAAACAGCAACATAGAAGTTTAACTCGATTTTAATAAATTTTCAGCTCTTAACATCGACCTTAAACGAAAACTCGTACTTGATGTATTTTTCTATCGCGAACACATTGAGTGTAGAAAATTTAAGTGGAGAAGGACAGGGTGAACAATTCATCGCTCGAGTGAATAAGAAAAGCCACATGAACTCCTTGTATGAACAGCACGTAACAGTGTGTTAATTTGCTGAACGCTCTATCCAAACTTGTGCATACGCCGTCCGACTATACGAACTGTAATGAAATACTTAATTCCTCGAGAATATACAAATGGAGCAAGACATGTTGATATTTCATACCTCTAACATATTGTGAATAAGTTTAATTCGAGTGTGTGTGAATGTGCCATTGTAGATAAGTGTTCGTGTTTCAGGATAGTTTTTGCTTTAACTTTCACAGGGATTTAGTTTGTTTTTATAATGTCTGTAGTTCAAATCTGGGGGCAAATTGTGTGTATAAGCTTTGTTGATACGGTCGCTAAATCCAACTATGGGTTTCCTAAAAGTCAGATTGTAAATAAGTCAAAATACGAGAAAGAGAGAGAAAACAAAGTTTAGATGTTTCTTCTTGTTTAAACTCGACACGTTTTCAGTGTTATTCTATTCAAAGCGTCATACTTTTGTAACTTGGCTAGAAGACAACTTCTGTATTCAGGATAAGTTATTAAAGATTTTAAGTTTAGGCTCTTAAATTCGTCGTTTGATATTCAGTGCCAGAAATGATTGTCGTCAAATTGCCAGTTGTTCTTTTAGCTGTTAAATAGATTTTTTAAACAGTAATCTCAAGTTTTCCTTTTGCAAACGATATTTTCTCCCGGAATATGTGATTGTTTTGACCTGCTAAATGGCCTCTACAAGTCGAAGACATGGTTCATTCTGCCGGAGGAAGTGGATTGAAGTTTCTGCATAGCAAAAGAGTTTTCATTCATGAGGCAGAATGAATTCAGTTCTGATATATGCAAATGGAAACAATTTCCTTATTTAAATTCTCCCATACATTAAACTGACTGTGTTTTGTAGATTTGTAAATTTTGGTCTTCGCTATAGATATTTCTTGCCACTCGCGATGAAAAAAAATAATGGTTTTACTGCGGACAAAGCAAGCATTTTGCAAGCTTTCATCTGTGGTTGCCGCCCTCCTTTCAAAGTAAGTTTTGACAATTCCCTCGATAGATTCATAGTATATTCGTTTTAAAGCTAAATAATAAAATATTCTCGATACTTAACGCTTACAAACTTAATAGTATTGGATGAATAGATTAAACTTGACTGGAAATACAATTCGTTTTCGCTTGCTTTGAGTTTATTTTCCCTTTCAAAATTGTTACAGTTCTAAACACGAATCATACATGGCGAGTCGCGTTCAAAATTTCTCGTTGCTGACACGAAAAGTTTTAGTTGCTTTTTGATGACATCTCTTGTGTTTTGAAAAGGAAATTGTAAAGTCGCATCAACCTTTTAACTACAAGTGTTTATTCGAGGATTAAACGAAGGAAAAGCTTTTCATGGCGTCGATAATTGCGACATCTAACAGACCACCATTTCTGCCATAATTTTGTTTTTGTGCCAGGTGTCCTTGAAATTTGCTCGTGAGCATCTGAAAAAAATGCTTGAGGTTGTGAGGGTGAATATCCTGTGTAACGTATCATTAATTTCTTTTTTACTTAAAATATTGTTTTTGATGGTTAAATTTCAACCGTCTGAACAGCATTCGCTAGAATTTGACCACGAATCTTTCGCTAAAGTAGTAAAGATGGCCGGCGTTCAAACAACTTAACTTGTGTTAACTTGGTTTTCGAGTATTTTTTATCATTCAGAAGGTGGTTTGTAAAATAATAAAGCATTGTTCTGGTTATTCTGGTTATGGTTTTTCTCTGGCAATATTTCTGAAACTTAAAAGCATCTTGCAGTACAATCTATCAATCCCTAACTCTTGCTATCTGACATTCGAGTCAAAAACACATCAAACCAGGATTATTCTGCACGAAGTTTTATTCCTGTTTTCGATTCGAGCTTTTATCCAATTTTATAATTCAAGCTTTTTTCTATTTCCTTTGGTTTTGTAATGCTAGTTGTCAAGTAAGAAAGTAAAATTTTGCTATTCTATTGCAAGTGATAAATTGATTTCTATCAACGCAACCCCAAGATGTCGAAAGAATTCTCAGTGGGGTTTATAATTGCATCGACAAACAAAGCCTTCCAAAAGTCCCTTTCCCTTGGCTTGAGTTGACAAATTCAGCATGTATATTTTCTGTTTTTTCCTTTAACTTAAAATATGTACCGTTTGACTTTTCTTGAATCTGACCTGCACTGACTTCTGGTGATATAGTTTTTGTCTCAGAATTAGCCGCATTTGTTTTAGAACGAGAAAGAAAAATGTAATTAAAAACAGAGCGTCTTTCTTTGTTTGTGTTCTGCAAGGACGCTTTTCGTCTTTATATTTACCTATTTTTTAAAATTTTATTTTATTAGTTCTTTATTGGTGATTTCTCCGATCTGGCCTGATAGATATTCGCCCTGCATCGGTTTTAGCTTCATATTATGGTAATAGGAAGAATTAGTTATAGCTGCATATATATTCATGAATTCAAAGTCCGCTTGTCGAAGACTAATTTGACCGTGAAAGACGACGATAAGTGTAATATTGTTGCTAGGAATAATAAAGTTTTATTATCTTTATGGTAGAGCAAATCTATCCCTAAAACTATTTAACAATCGCACAGGTTTTCGAATTTAGAACTTCGCTTTTAAATTTATTTCTTTACTTCCATCGGCACTTTAATAAAAGTTATTTACAAAGCCGTTGTGACTAAGCCGCAATGTTTGTGAAAGGAAATTCTATCCTCGCTGAGCTCGGAAGGAAAGTTCAGTAAACCTTTTTTCGGCGAGCGTGCCTCGAATTGACCGGAAAAACCCCGGAATACAATCCACCTTGGCATTTGTCAAACTGCTTTTTAAGCTTGTTTGTTGAGGGATGTGTTGACAGGCTAGTGAAGTGTGTTTTGGGGCGTGATAGAACCTGCACGTGGGGACAACAGCCACACACGATGGATTCTGAACAAGTACTTATTAAAATTCCACCTTTGCTAGGAATACAGCTTAACTTATAAATGGCCTGATCGATTTAAAAGCCGCCATCTAAAATATATCATTATTACTAGAATAGCGTAAAGATCAGTTTCGTTGGTTAGATCAGTAAACTATGACAAGAAAACAATTTTGCCTGGAGCAAACGAAACGGATTATTTGCACAATTCAACAAAAACAATCTTTTATTTAGATTCGTGATATAAAATGTGTTTTCGAACCTCGAAAAATTTTCAAACTTTCCCAGGCTGTTGTTTGCATTTGAAAGCAATGTGTTTTATATTTGCTGCCAGCTTTGTGTTACGCATGCGCGTGTTTTGTCGGCTCGGTTTCGACAGAATTAAAAAGCAATTTCGCTTTACTAGACTCGATTAAGAGAGCAAACAACGGGGTATTTTGCGAATGATGGGTAGTTTCAATTTATCCGAAACCATGCACGCTCAAATTCAGTTATTAAAACACAGTTTCCACTTTGTTTGTTGGATGCAACGTCATTAGACTCGTTTTTTGTGTATTTTGGGTACGAAAAGAAGTTTTATCAAAAAATATTGAGATAACGCCGGAATTTTATTTTCACTTCTCGCCAAGATGTCGCAAAAACTGTTCATTTCCTAGTTGCACAGTGGTAATTGCCTCGGTACGTTTTTAGTCGTATTTCAAAAGGATTATTTACTTCAAATCGTTGTCTTGCCTGAGGGGTTTAAAACGCACAGCTTTGTTTTGACAGAACAAAACCCATTCTCTTAATATTTCTTTCATAAAAGGGTTTTGTTTAACGCGCTAATATCTTGCTTGACCCAAAGAAAAGACTGTTTTATCATCAAGCTGCGATTTTACAATCTTGAAATATCCCACTGCGACTTTTCACGGATCAGTCATAGCCAGGCCTAATTTAAACGTAAATCTATACAAGATATCCCTTAGCGGTGGATGATAGATGTCCTCAATAGCTGTCAATATTGTAGACCTGTAATCACTTTCCGGTCGCCTATAAAGCATACACTACCCTCACGAACTGAACCGTTCTACTGAATGCATTTCTTCGTTTAATTTCTTTTTCTATTTCGATTGTTGACCACAAGCTTTAGCCGTTTGCAACAGGCTGAAATTGAATCGAAATATAATTGTTTCACATGTGTTTTGCCTGCTCGTTACGGCGTATGAGCGGAATTCTGTATGAGGAAAAAATACTTTTAATGCTTTTGCGTTGATAAGTAAACGAACCAAGCGAAAATCCTGTCGAAAGAGGTGGTTAGTTTTAAAACTCGATTAAGTAAAAAGCTTTTAACTTAAAACAATATAGAACATAAACTATAAAGTATCTAAACATTATTCATTATTGGCTTCTGTGAATATTGTCTTTATTGACCATTTGAAAAACTTATGGAGATTCCGACCTACAGAAGTAAAGCAGTTTCGAGGCACAATCTCGCTTGTGATTGAAACAGTTGGCAAAACTCTGCACATTTAAGGTTTTTTTTAAGTTTCTTTCTTTTCTTTTTACAGAAGTGACTGCAACTTGCAATTAAGAGTTGATAACACCATGTCCCTTGTTTAACGAAAGAACTATATTTAAGTTTTGAGCAATCAGCTGCAGGTTTTGAATAGAAAAAAAAACGGGAATACGCCACGCACTCTATATTAAAACAATAACAAAAAATCTCATTCGTCAAACCACAAAAAAGGGGATATCAACAAAATACTTCCATCTGTTCATCTTTGACAGCCTTTTTTCTTTTTGAAAATAAAAAGAATTTTGTCATTTTGAAATTTCAATGAGTTTGTTTTGAGTCGAACTAATGAATTATTCAAACAACAAAACGGGGCTTACCTTTTGAAATAATAAAATGGCCTTCGAATGAATCATAATTGATATTCATGCAATTACATCGTGCTTCTTGGATAACAGCTTCTTTTTTTTTAAAAAAGCTTTCAAGTATTAAATTTTAAAATATAGGTATATTTTTAAAAAAATCAAAAACTGCGGCGTCTTATGGCGTGCTTTTTATTCATCATCCCATATTTTAGTTTAAAATTTTGCAATGTTTTCAGGGTTTTAATTGCAAGAAAATCTTCCACTTTCTTGTAAAGATAGTGCGTTGTTGCAGTTTAATTGTAAAAGGAGAAGTTTACATCGTTGGCCAAATAAAAATCAGAAACTGAGTGGGAAAGGCCAGCTACATCTCAAGTTATTTTCGAGTTTACTTAGAAAGTAAAAGCTTGCATCGATTCATTACAAAATTAATCAATTTCTGATTGTTGACTTTTATATAGTTGGTAGATATTTCCCGTTAGTCGATATGTCTTACTTCAACTTGTAAAAAACTTCATACCACATTCCAGTTTTGTAATTCTCAAGTTAATATTCGTTCAATTTAGATTTTTATGCTAAGCTGGCAAAGTTTTGCGAAAGAAAACTGGCAGTTTTATTACTCACTAAAATAACTGAGAACAAATTTATAGTAGAAGTTTTTGTGACTTCACTGAATTCATTATGCTAGCTATAGCAAGTGAAAGTAAATAACATTTGGTCTTTGACTATGTACTAGGGGCTCTATTAAGTAATGATCCTGAGAACTAACAGAAGTGTTTAAAAAGAACGTTTCCGCTGGAGTGCTTGATAAAGCACTTGGAATTCAGCACGAAAAATTCAAAAAGCAAAAGTTTGGCTTACTCGAGCGGACATATTTTTCTGCGAATGTAATCGTCTTCGGTTACGTCATAAGAATATTTCTAGCCGCTGTTTTATCACAATTTATATTTAAAAATTTTTTAAAGACTTTTGCTGAGTTCGTTTTTATTCGTAGTTCGTATGACTATTTGATTGCTTTGTTTTACTTTTAGAGATTTAAAATCATTTCATTCTGTTCAATATGTACAGGTCACGTTTTGGACACCTCCCCGAGCAGTCGTTGTATGAACGTCTGTGTGTCTGTGAGCTCCTCTAATGAGACTATTCATAACCTCTTCTTGTGGCCATCCATCACTCACGCGAACTGTCCATTTTAGTATTTACACTTGGTGCATTTCTTTGGGTTGCTGATTGTGTCAAAACGTTTCCCGTACGCTTTTAAAAAACCTCCGTGCGCTTTTCATACCTGCTGAATGTAGAATCTACCTGGCCTCACTTCACCGTGGTGATCAAGTATTAATTATGGTATTTCTTGCAAACCTGCTCGATTATTGACAACATATTAGTAGCTTTTGAATTTTTAATGGCCAAGAAATGGATCTGATGCCAAGAAGAGCAAATTGATTGCCAAGACAAACATTTTAACTGCTTACTTTCACCTGCTTTCATGTTAAAAAAGTGATAAAGTGCTTTTTTCCAAGAAATTGAAGATCAATTTGTCTTTTCCGTTTGTGGTGTTATTAAGGAAAGTGTGGCTCGATCGCTTGCTGCAGCAATTATGAGCTGTAATAGCTGACAAACAAAATTTTTTATTTCGTGTTTTATTTTTGAAGTCGGTTTTAAAGTGATCGAGAAAAGGAAGCCTTTAAAATTTTCTGTTTAATTGTACTTTCACTTTCTTGAAAACTTAAAGTTTATCCCAACTCTAGACAACGATCATAAGCCAGACAAGTGGTCGATACAAGATATAATAGCCATTAAGTGTTCTAAATTTAGTGCAGAAAAGAATTACAAAAAAAACTGTATGTGAAATAAGTAAATTTTTAATCGAAAAATTTATTTCTTAAATTTATAAGGAACCTGTCCAGGTGAATTGAAGCCAGAAATGTTCTTCCCTATTTTATATTACAACAGAAAATGACACAGGTCCTTTTTCATGTGTGGTGAAAATCTCCTAATCGCTCGATACGAATGTTCGTAAAGATCTCTCGACAGAATATATTCCCAACACCTGCTTAAAGAAATTGTTTGACGCATCACCAACGAAGATATCCCATCTACCATCGCGATAATTTAAAAGATTGTATTACCGAATTGAGACAAAACTGTATAGCAAACTAAAATGAAAACATACCTGACTACAAGTTTTTTTATAAGAACAATGAGGCTTATGCAGATTGGCCAAAAATTAAGAACAATTTAAGAACAATCTCAGGCCGAGGCTGAAAAAAATGTGAAAATTTTTGTCGTTGAAACTTTACTAAATCTTCCAACTGCTTATAGAAATAAGAACAAATTAAGAACAAACTGAAGCTGAAACAGCCAAAAAATTAAGAATGAGCCTCGGCAAAATTTACTGGTTCTTATAAAGAAAAAACGTTTATGAAAATTGTAGAAATTTACTAGAAATCGAAGTAATGTTCATTTTTTTTTCCTAGCAATCTGTCTTGAACAGCTTGCATTTGTATGCAGGAGATCTCTTTTAATTAAATAGATTTCTGCGTGGATAATATAACTAAATTGTAAACATCCTGCAGCAAAGAGGATATGTAGCGGTAGGGGGAGAAGGGCTCTTTCAATTAATGTACAGAAATCAGAAATAATGATCAAAAGTGTTTTCAAAAGAAAGAATTCCAAAATATTTCTTTCTCATTCGAATGCTAAACAGAGCACAAATAGTTGTTGAAAAACTTAGCCTGTAAGTCTGAAAGGGCATTAATTTCACATCACTTAATTGGTTTTAGTTTAGTTGATATTATTATTGTTCTTCTTCTTCTTCATCCTATTATTATTATTATTATTGTTATTATAAGTAGTAGTATAATTATTATTATTGCTATTATTATTATTATTATTACTGATATTATTGTTTTTATATAATAATCAGGCAAATACTGCGATGTGCTTGACAAAGAAGAAAGCGGCAGTCGTAAAATCAAGTAATCGAATCAATATTGGAAACAATAAGCGACTGTGTTGCCAGAATTCTTAGGAAAGCAACAATACACATTCGGATTTATTTTGCTTTTTTTTAAACTTATTTTCTTAGAGCGGTGAAGCTTGAAAGTAAAACTCAAAATTTATGCTTGAAACTTTCCACACGTATCTTACTATGTTATAACTTTTTTGTTTGAGTCATCTAGAGTGTGGCAGTTAATTTGACAGTCCTATTGATTTATTGTAATGTAGTAAGCTAAATCCTTTTGGAGCCAACTCTTACTTCTTGTAGTGTTAAGCGAACTGAGAGTCTTTGACACTCCTTGGACGAGACACTAATCCATCGCAGGTTAGCTCCCAGCAGATGTTGATGCTCATTAAATAACCCCGGAAGGATGGAAAGCTGATTTAGCTTAGGCGGAAAAGAAGGTCACACAAATATTCAAATCTCCCAGCAGATGTTGGTACTCATTAACCTACCCCGGAAGGATAGAAAGCTGATTTAGCTACTTAGGCGGAAAAGAGGGTCACACAAATACTTAAATCTCGGCAGAGCCTGGATCGAACATGTGACGTTGTGGTCGAAAGGCTGAGAAATATTATCAGCCATTGATTGTTTGGCATGGAATAACTTGGGCTTGTGTTGGATGATGAGATACTGATATTGGATGATTACTGTAATTAACCTCTAGCTTCGTTATATTTGATTATAAGGACAAGATACATTAGAGTGTCATCGCACCATCGCAGGCGTAGTTATTTTTATAAATAATTTTGGAAGCCGCCGGCTATGTAAGCATCATGCAATGCAATGGCCTCCTCTCCTAGGATCTTTTTTAACAAGTTCTTCGAATTTTACTGTTTTTAATGAGTTTTTTTTTCATATACACTCTTTTTCTATAAAAACCTTTTTTATAGGAACGTCAGGCTTAAAATCAGCCACAATTTAAGAACATGCCAAGAGCACACCCGAGGCTGAGGAATGGGCGAGAACTTTATTTTGTTACATTATGGCAGGAAATTATAGATTCAGCAAATAGTCGATAGTGTAACATTGTTTGCATTTAGAGCAAAATACATGAACATTTTACGACAACAATTTGCAGGACTCACTTTCTGTATATCAGATATCGAAGCTCGTATGTTCTCAGACACACAAACAGTGTGTGCATGTTACTAAACATGGCCGTAGCTAGGATTTTTTCTGTGGGGGAGGATGGGGGGTTAACAGGTCCTCTGAAATCTTAAGAGAGCACTAATAATCTAACAAAAAATACCGTATTTCTTTGATGCGCGTCCATGCACCGAGGTGCTATAAATGGTAAAAAAAGTATTGCAGCATCATTTAATTCCTATCAAGTTCTATCTTTAGGTTTTTAGTTACCAGTTGTTGATGTTTCTAGTTTATCTCAAAATGCTACTGAAAATTTTTTAAGTAAGATGGGGGGGGGGGAACAGCTGCCC
>JAPEIX020096745.1:0-10335 GCA_026122405.2 Zoanthus sansibaricus
GTCATAATTATGTAAATAGATTACAGTAGTCGCTTATATTTCGCTTTGCGGATTCAATTACAAGTTTGTGATAATGACAACTTGATGTTGTCGAAACGTCTTTTTTACGCGTTATCTTTTATTTTGAAATCTTTTCCCATATCTTTGTTAATATACCTTTTATTAACTGAAAGCAAGGTCCATACCGAAAATTATGGACTTGAGTTTTTTCTATTCGTATGGACCAAGCAAGAAAAACGCGCGTCTTGAGGGAAACACTCGTGTTCACAACTTGTAGTAAGGAGCGAACAGTTCACAGCCTGAGGACGAACTCAACAA
This sequence comes from Zoanthus sansibaricus, assembly GCA_026122405.2. Taxonomy (NCBI): domain Eukaryota; kingdom Metazoa; phylum Cnidaria; class Anthozoa; order Zoantharia; family Zoanthidae; genus Zoanthus; species Zoanthus sansibaricus. Next base: position 319 of record JAPEIX020096745.1, read on the forward strand.
CTGACAAGAATTGTTTCGTTTATTACCTATAGTAAACATTTTCGATGATAGAATGTTATTTTTTTTAATAAGATCGAGGTTAAACAATTCCAAAATCAATGCAGTTTATTGAAAAAATTGTCAAATGCAATGTTCAGAACAATTTAATTTTTAAAGTAACAAAATAAACAAAGCTCTAAAATGTACAGTTACTTGTTGCTAGTTAATTTTACTCAGGCTGAGTTCATTAATTCATATTGTGGCACTTTAAGCTAGCATCTTTAAGAGTATAGGTGACCACAAGGAGCTTTTTTTTTCTTGATCAATCCTGCAAAACATCTAAAACCCTGACATATAAAAATTCCCAGAACTCATATACTTGCTACATTTATAAAGGTGCAAAATGACCATTGAACAATAACTGAATGCCTTTCTGGCTCATTCATGGCGGCTAGGTTCAACGTGTGTTCAAAGTGAAATCGAAATTAACTTAAACGTTTTTTTTTTAAATAAGCTTTCTTTTTTGCAAACTAAATCAATAAATCATCTGTACCTTTTCTGACAGCAAATCGACCCGTCAAATTCATCTTTGTCTCCTTTTTGTGAATATGGTGAAAGAAGAAACAGTTTGCCAAGTTCCTATCATCAAAGTTTCTACTTGCTTCATAATCGCAGAAAGTTGCAAGTTGTTTAACTCATGTGCTTTTAATTGTTTTTTTTTATATTGATTTAATCTAGAAGTTCGACATTTTCTCTGTCGCTACTTATTTCAATTGGTTCACTGGAAAGGGTAGCAAATTTTAAAATGCTACACCGAAAATTTTTTTTATCCACTCAAAGTTTTTGGAAAATATTGACGTGTAAAAAACGAATTTCAGAAATCGGTCCTATTATTGAGTTTTTATACATATCCAAAGAATAAAATTTTAGTTTAGGAATCGTAAGTGATTGTATGTAAGCAAACGGTGAATGTCCCAAGATTCGGAATACTATTGGAAAACTGCAAGTGTCGAAAATTATCAATATATAGATATTCCGTCTGTGTTGCGGTGAAAACGTTTATCACTCCAGATGTAGCAATGACACTATTCGAGTATACTGTGTCAGTTTAAAACACAATTTCTTTGTACAAACTCGAAAACAGATAAATAAAAATAAAATGTTTGTTTGCATCGGGAATTGTTATTATTTAAATTTGAACGTGATATTTCATCAAGTTTTGTAAAAATACATGCATAGAATAAATATCACTTCCAACACGACTTCTTCCCTTTAGAGCAATACTTCAAGGAATATTTTTTATTTAATTCTACTTTTTAGAAGGGTTTCTGTGTTATGTAAGAACAATTTTACTTAAAGACTTTTTCAATGACCGCAGCTTGCATGGTATGGAAGAAAACCTATTACATAAATTTCATTTATACAGAAAGTATAAAATGATATTTTTAAAACATTCAACCGGTTCAAAATCCTTCAAGTTTTACTGAGTAAACAAGTTTTGATTTTGAGTTGAACGTAAATATCAAACCGCTTTTTTGCTCTAGGAATTGCAGGAAACTAGGCGCGTGGCCTCTGAGAGTGGAAAGGTTTAAGATAGAGTATAATAACAGTGACACGTTTGTAATAGTAGAATATCCGGGAATGACATCAAAGCCCAGTCCCCTGCAAATGCAGTCATGAAATAAGATAGCTGAAAATTTTGCTAGTTTGAACCATTGCAGGAAAAAAAAACAATTTAACCAAACTCTATTTTTTTTAAAGAAGGAACTAAAATTATATGTTAAATGCTTTGAGCCAATTAATATCTTAGAGGCACGTTAAAACAAAGCGAACCCAGCAGTTTGGAAAGCGCCATAACAGGGACTGTACAGTCATTGAGCTCAAACTATCCAATCACAGACACTCCATCACTTCACCAAATAAATAGCATAGTTGTTTTGCAGCAGTTCTGGAACTCACCTATCCCGCTGTTCAGCCTGCTGCCTGTACTGTGTTTGGTCTTTGCGCCATCTTAACTTGGGCTCCCCTGTTGGTAACTGAGTGCGATCTTTACGAAACGGACAAAAGATAGTTATTACACAATACTGTGTAACTATGAATAAATCAAATATGCCGGTCAAAGCAACAAACCAAAACACATACCGAGGCCCATAGTAGCAGCATTTCTACTATGTCTCTGCATCATCTCCCTTGCTGCTCCTTTACCACCTATCATCATATCCTCTAGTTTGGCCTTCACATCACCTACATTCACAGTCTTTTGTCGTAATGTTACTGAGCTTGCTTTCTTGGTTTCTTTATTGCCGTACATGAACAAGGTTATACACAGACACAGTACATCCAAGAGCAGACCCAATCTGATTTGAAGACAGAAAATATTTACTAATACAGAAAGAGTGTACGACAAGAATTGTTAAAATAAGCCGGAAACTGGGGCATTTTACCAGCTGCTCTGTAAAATGTGCTGCATACTCTATATGCTAGTAGCTCAACTTTCAGCATGGAAGCTGCATGACACTGAGAGAATTAAAACTGTATACAGTTCAATAGACATAAGAATGAACTTGAAAAGAAGCGAGAAATAGATTGGATGAAATCAAAAATATCACTATTGAGTATATTATGGTTCTCATGTCATATTCAATATACTAGATTATTGCTGGATTTATCAGACTTTCAACCTAACATCGGCCAAAAAAAACTATTATTTAACCTCGGTCCGAAAAATATAATTCTTATCAAAAAAGAGTGAACCATGGTAACAAGTGCTTGGGATTAACATTTAATTAAAGTAGTGTCTCCCAAATTATTTTATTATTTTTTATAATTGAAAGAATAAGCAAAAACTACAGTACTAAAACATGGATTCTGGATGTAGAAGATAATTTTCAATTTGTTTTTCTAAGGCGTTCAGTCCGTTATCAAATGATTTAATAATCTCTAAGCCAGAAATTTTAATAAATTTTTTGATGAAAGTGTTCAGTAATTGGATTGATCCTTTTGAAACATCTAATGAGCTTGCCACAATCATTTCCGGCTGCGTTGTGAGTTAAAATACCACACAAGATTTGCTGAATGCCAGAAAACATGAACGGATGCTCTTTCAACATTTGCTGAAAATAAATTCAAGAACAGATAGCACAAATGTGCTAGTAGCTAACTTGAATGCACTATATTGGGCCACTATGGCCACGTTGGTAGCGGGCTTACTCCTTTATACTACCATAAAAAAGAGTGAGCCTGATTGCCAGCAGCCATGGACAGCTAATAGCTATTAGCACGTTTGTGCTATTTAGACCTCAGTTCATCTTTACAATGACATCCCACAAGCATTGTGCTTTTAGTATCACTTATGCTGAAAATAATTGTTGTCCAACTTGAGGGGCTTCTAAGGAATGCTACCGAACCTGAAAGCTGGAACAATCAGTGATACTCGAAAGAAAAAGTCATTGTAGATTAAGGAAGAAAAAATTGTGGTTTAACGAGCAGATAGAAATCTCTTTGCACAGATGCTAGTGACTGGGCTGAACCGTAAATTTTTTTGCACAATCTGCTCAAGCACCAGCTGGGACCCTGATCGCTTGCTTCATATCATGGTTCAATAGCCAAGACCAACAAAACCACACTTGCCAAATAATATGGGGAATATCCAACACCTTCCAGCACAAACCGCATTTGTTATCATGAATGCAATGGTAAAGCTGCAAAGTCTCGTTAAAGTTCCAGTAAGATGTTCAGGTCTGGCAGAGTTGTTGTTCAGCCAGATTCTCATGCAAGCTAGGAAAGCTGCTAGGGTGGACTGTGTTGGAAACAAATATCCAAAGGTCTTTATCAAGAACACAGAATGAGAAGATGAGTAACTCTGGCAAGTTGATGGTGAACATTACAAGTTCACAGCAGTCTGAGGCAGTGGAAGAAGTTTATGTTGACAGGTGGCATTAAAGAGCGCCCAATGCAGTTTCTTGTACAAGTGAATGGACAACAAATAAGGAGTATGCAGATAAACTTGGGATACCATGAATTGTGTGTCACCTATGAAAACCAACGCACCAAGTTTGCTGCCAGTGAAGGAACGATGCACACGAGAAAAGGCAGACACAAAGATGTTCCACTCTGGATTCCATGCAGCTTCAATTGGACCTTGCAGTATTGTATTGTATTATCATCTCATATTGATGTTAAAGTTTTGCGTGCTATCATTTAGTTGCCATCCCTGCAAGAATTACACTGGTAAGTGGAACACACACAAAATCACGTCTGCTCGACATACCTTGACTCTGATGTGCTTGGTGCTGCAGTATGCCTTGCTCTCCTAAGAGTTCATGCTACTGGCCGTGAAACTGTCAGCTGCTTGTCGGTAAAGGGAAGAAGAAAGCTTTTAACATCATCCAAGATGACCAGAACGCAAAGAATCCAGTCCAAGCCCAAGCTCAAGACCTTCCTCTCAATCAGGATAAGCTCGATAGGCTAGAGGAAATACTATGAATAATATACTATAACTGCCAGTGGAAGAGTGTTGATGAACTTCATTAGAATACTTTCTGCAAGGGCAAAAATGTGCAGTCCCATCAGCACCCTCCTACAAAGGCCGCTTTAAAACACCACCTCAAGCAAGCAAATTACCAAGCATACAACTAGAAGCACGCTCTTGAGTCAATAAATCTTAATGAGGGACCAGAGAATTACGGATTGCAATTGATAAATGGAGAACTTAAGGTTGTATAGACAGACATTCTACCTGCTCCAGAGTCTGTTATAGAGTTAGTGTGTTGTAGTTGTAGAGGAAATTTTCAAATGAAGCGCTACTCCTGTGTCACTAGCGGGTTACCATGCAGTGAAGCGTGTTTATACTCGGATTTGTGTGCAAACGGTAAAAGTTCAGATGAAGATGAGGACGACGCTGATGAAGATGATGACAAAAATATATAGAAATTACAGTAAAACTCCAAACATTGCCTTCAGTCCATCCATCCATTATGTTGCCAAGAAGGTTTGAGTGAATATGATCTTATACTTTAATATCCATTACATTTTCCATCTAGCACCACCCGTGACTACTAAGATTTAATTTGTTCAGTGATGGACCTGCAAAATATAGGAATTGACATGTGACTGGGATTTTTTTAATGGAATACAGTATCATTCATAAAATCAGGTTCTTTAGCAACTGTCACCATGGCAACCAAACAAACACTAAAAAATTTTGAATGATGTAAAATGGAGGTAACTGTTTTCAAACTCTGTCATTAAACAGTCTTCATCTGGCAAAATAACATCTCAATGTTTATATAGCAATATTAGATACACCCAGTTATCCTTACGCTTCCCCATAAAAGCTGTTTTTTCTTTACATTAATTAGTAGTTTACTCTCCAATTTTAATGGCCTCGTATGATGTAAGTCAAGTCTGACCTGGAGGGAGGCTGCTCTGCCCACCACTGTCGTAACACATCTGGATCCATGTTTTTTACAGTCCACATGAAACACATCAACAAGTCACGTGTTGTCTGTAAACTCAGTTTCTGCGCATTAGATCTCTATGAAAAACAAAGAATCATTCGTAAACAAAATGATATCATTGTTGCTAAAGTTAATGTCTACCACATGCTAACGCTACAATTTTTGTGGTCTACTCTGCACTCTTATGTAACTAAGAAACATTCCTCAAAACATTTGAAATTTTAGTACTGGTAATCAAATGGTTTAAAATGCAATTTTGGATTACAGCGCAAGTAATAAATATTTCAAATATTAATATACAAATGAACGAGCAGAGAAGTTTAATTTGTTGTCTATGAGTGCTGAAGGCCTCGAATGGCACGAACCATACATTTGATTACTTGTTAAGAAAATGCATTCAGAGAGAACTGGTAACACACGTGACAGAAATGACAGGCGGTGGAATTAAGCTTAACAGTTCAATTTTTCTCATTTTGACCAAACGTCAGCAGCATTTACAGACGGTTATAAATGTTTTCAGAAAAATGCAGTAATTCGCCACGAATAAAATCTTCAAAAAACCCGATTTTCACAGTTTTAGAAGGTAAAAGTCCAGTTTGCTACTCTATAAATATCTCAGTGCATGTTTGCTTGTCGCAAAATGTAACAGCTGGGCTGCAAGCCATATTTGAAAATAACTTGACAATTTGTTGAAAACAAATGTTTGCGTTGTTTGTTCCATAAGATTGTTCATCTGTTGAAGTTGTTTGCCAACATTACTTTGGTTTTGTTAGCAATTATTTGCAGCTGCACAGATAGCCTTTGAGTATTTAGGCTGTTGGGCTTGTTATCAGCCTCGTCGATTATATTTCTAAACTGTTCTTTTAAAGTTTCAACAAAGTCGTCACTGCACTTTTAGCCAATTGTTAGTTTTTATTACAGTATTTTCATATGTTCTTTTTACATTATTTGATATAGCTCATCACAGCACGTGGCAAACCTGGCCGCCATTTTGTTGGTTTGATAACAAGTGCAATAACACGTTATTGGACTGTTTGGCATTTAGAAAGAGGCTTTTAACCAATCACATTGTGGCAATTTGTCTGAACATATTATTAACAGTTACATACATTATTGCTTTCAAAGGACTGTTGTCAATACCTAGTTTTTAGCAACTATATGTCGAAAGAAAAATGTTCCGGCTTTTGATGATATATGCAAAAAATTACCGTTGTGGCGACAACTACCAAGTGAGCTAAAAAATGTAAAAAGCTACAACCTTTCAAAGTCACCAAATATCTACTCAGAAAACAGTTTCATTCACAACAACATTCGTTGACCCCTCCGAAAGTACCTATTTGAATATTATTTACCAATTGTCTATTGAGTCTATAAGATAATCCTCAACATGATTAGTGTCTAACTAAAACCCCTATGGTTACCTTAGATACTACACATTTCTAAAAACTCCTCTATATTTATTTTTTTTTCATCTTCTCTTTTTTGATATACGTTAAAAAATGAGTGTATCTATAGTAACCTATCCATAACTTAGAATCAAATGACATATGAATGAGGTTTTATTGTATTGGATTGGATCAAAATCAAAATAATGCAAATTAAAAGCACTGTTTTTGTATAACTCATCAAATCAAAGAGAAAACTAATTTCATCATGCAGTTACTAAGAAGGAGGTACTGACCACATTCCTTTCAATATATATTGTAACTGTTAAAACGTTAAACATTCTAAGGAGTAATCCTGAGTCACGTGAGCATGCCAAACCTCTATACTAGGAATCACGTGAGCATGCCAAACCTCTATACTAGGAATCACGTGAGCATGCCAAACCTCTATACTAGGAATCACATTCTGTTACTGCTGTCAGTACCAATGACTATTACCTTGCCTCGTTTTAAAGTCTTACAAATATGTACATCACCATGTGCCACTAATACTGGTAAACTACACTATTAAGAGGTTCCAAAAGGGAGGAAGACCAACACTAAACTTTAACTCATTCAGTAAGCCTGTTATTGAAGCATTTAGAAGGAAAAATCTGGAATAGCTAAATTTTTGGTTTTTCATTTCCATTTGGTGTACTTTCAGAAAAATGGACCAAATTTAACTTTTAATAATCTTATCACGATTTCAGATTTCAAGTGACTTCCATTAACTTCACTTTTCAGCACCTGTGACTGAAAATCTGGTCTTGACTCCTCTGAAGTAACTGTAAATCTTGATGACACACTAGATGTGGCTATCGCCATGGCGACATGACTGTTAAAGGCAACATCTTCTTCTGACTGGTAACCATAAAGCTGAGGCAACGCCTCTATCACAATACCCACCAAAGGTAGATAAAGGGCAGCAACACGCGAGCGGCACATTGCATCGTCAATGCGCATGTCAGAGTCATGACAAGACAGAAGATCCCGAATGGTGTCAATAGCCTGGCACTGAAGTGCTGTATCACTATAACACAAGCATAATTTACCAATTAGCTATTAGTTTTAAAATTAGTTTTATTCAGCAACTGTAAAATATTCTTCTTTTAAATTTGCTATTCGTGTAAAAAGACTGCCAGTTTATTGAGCTTCTACTTATAAAAGATTGAAATTCGCTTCAACACAAAATTCTTTTGTTAACTGTCATCCAACATGGCCGCCATGACGTCAGGTGCACCCCAGCAATATGTTTTACAACAGAAATCTTGCAATTTTGAGAAAAGTGTTACATTTGTTTCATTCAAAATAAAGCACTTGAAGATCAAGTTGAGTGTGTACTTGTGTAACAGACAAAAAAAAAGCAATGTTTAACATTCAAATAGCTTTAGATTACGGTTTAGGAACACTGATAACACAACTATTTTGAAATCCAAAACATATTTCTTCGGCAGTCATTTTCCAAATTGTGCTACGTTAAAGCCAATAAAATTTCTAGTAACAGTTTTTTTTAACCCCTAATGATTTTTAGTCGACTTTCTGAGCTATGGTTCTTTTTGTTGCTGTGTTTGTGGCTACAGCCTTGTTCGATGTGTTGCCATAATGCTATGGTGTTTGTCCCAGAGTCTGTAACCATATAATCGAGAAATTATCGTAGGTTAATCGTATTTAGGCGAAAACATTCGGAGCCAATCAGCTCTAAGATAGATACAACTCCGAGTGAAGCGGAACTCCGCCTCATGGTTTTGCTGTCTCATGGTTTAGCATGTCGTGAGTTAAAAGCAAATGACTGTTTGCTAAATTACTCAAAATTTTTAAAAGGTTAAGATTTGGAAACTATACTGCGAAACAGAGAATGAAACCAGTATGAAGCCAAAGATGTGTGAAGCCAAAGATGTTTGCTACTGTACTTCAGAAGAAAACATTCCGCTGGTTGTTTGTCAGACAAACGGTAAAATTCAACCTCAAAACGTTATAAACAGTTTCCAAATTACCTTCATTTTAGCAATCCTTAAAAGTATTTCAACTACTGTGAAGTAAATTAAGAGAAAAATTGCTGATAGAGGTAAGGATTTTAAAAATCAAAATTTTGGCAACTCCGCTCAAAATCTGAAATTTATTTCTTAAATTTACATATTAAATACAGTTTAACAATCACGGTCTAAATACATTTCAAGGAAACGCAATTAACTGCCGTTTTATAAACGTGATTCAACAGATTGTGAAGAATATTCTTTATGTAAAAACTGATTTGAATCCCGTTGTTTTTTTGTTGCTGTCACATGCAGCGATGTGTAGAAAATTCATTGATTCAACTTAGTCAAATAAATGTATTAAATAGGTGTAAACTATCCAAACATGTGTTCAAGTTTGCAACTAACAGTATAATTTTACAAAAAATAAAACTAATAAAAGTTGAGTGACGAGAAAACTTTCCCTTAAAGTCTGATTTTGTCTTTGCGTGTCTTGACTGCAATTCATAGTTTTGAGTCCAGACGTCAGTTTAGTTCCGGAAGTTTAGGGACTGACGATTCGATAAAATAAAAACAATAGTCATTTCACATTATTTGGATTTTTTGTTTACAGAAAGTAAAACAATCTCTAACTGTTTTGTTTCACAAAAAAATCAAATAGAATTGTGAAAATTGCTTCAAATAATGCTTCCATTTGATTTGTCTGAAACTTTTGCATTTTATTTGCATTTCTGCCTGCTGTAGCCACATGCGCTAGACAAGCACCTATTTTTCTATTTATCTTTGTCGTTTGTGCTGATTAGTCTTCTTCTTCACAATTAACTGATGACAGTTTCTCATTACAGTATCGGCTCGGTGAGAGCCGGTAAAGAAAGACTAAAAATTAATGCGAAAATAACTTTTTGGAGGAAACGAAGCATTTATTGAAATCTGTCAAAAGTTAAAATTAAATCGTAAAAAATATGTAGCAAATGGTTTGTTTTAGAATTTATCATTGCCAGTTGTTAGATTTACATGTACTCGTCAACTGAGATGATCGTGTTTCAACGCTGCAGATGGCACAGATAATGGTGGTGTGTATTACTTTTAAAAATACTTAATTACCACTATACTGTAGTGGTGAAAGTCTTTGCTGGCCACAAATTTCGAAGGCTCATTATATTTATCGTTTGCTAAAACTTC
>JAPEIX020096774.1:0-10334 GCA_026122405.2 Zoanthus sansibaricus
TTTTGCACAAATTCATATATGAAATGCTTTCTTCGAAAGCGTATTTTTTTGTATGTCACGTCATCCACAATGTTTTATCTAGAATCACAATTTTGTTATCATCCTTGTTATGTACCTGCATCATTCTAATCCTGATGTAGTATACTGACTGCGAAGTTATCGAGTACTGATGGAAATGTCGAAACCATGAGTGATTTTCGACAGTCCAAAGTCCGTCTTTATGATTTTTACTAAAAAATGTTGTATGAAAACACAGGTACAAGGTACATCCTGTTTCTTTAAATCCAGATGAACAACTAGCTTAATCGTAGAATTAACCAAATAAATATATAAGAACAGCTGGCCAAAAACTATGATAAACATTTTAGTAATTATATTTTGACCAGCTTCTACCTTCCTTCATGATAAATTTATCCTTTGACCTGATGACGTCCAGTTGTGGCCAGTTGAAATACAATTCTGTACTAAAATTTATTAGCATTGTTTGGCAGCTGTTCTTATATTTATTTTTAAAAATCTTTTTATCAGTAGTCGTTAGTTTAGTTCTCAACTTAATTTATCCTAAAATTATTATTGCCATGTTTCAATGCCAATGGTATAAAACATGCCAATCAAGAAATACTGGGGATCAAACTTTTCAGATGATTTTACATTAGATGCCATATCAGGGTTAAATACGAGCTTGAATTGAACTATCAGGATACTACGTAAAATATTCAACAACTTGGATGGTCAGACTTGCCTCGGTTTTGCTACATTTTTACAGTCGAATTTTAGTTTCATTTCAGTCTTATCCTGTGCAAATTTTAGAGCTTAGATACAACTTCTGGAAAACGTCACGCACATAGGCACAATCCACTAACCGTAAACGCTAAATATCCCTTCTCCTGGAGGATCAGCTTATCAAAGAGGGGGCTTCCTTTTGTTGACACTCATTACCAAAAATACATGCATGCAGCACAAATCTGAAATGAAGAACTTTAATAAGACTGTAACTTTGTCTTTTCCTTGCGTTATAACTGAAACTGAAATGCTCAACCAGATACATTAACAGAAGATTTAAAGATAGATGTGATGAATGTAGTCATTCCCTTTACAAAGTTTGCGGTAGGGAATACTAAAAATACAAAAACTAGTTTTTTTCTAATAGAAAGTGAGTGCTTCGACTACACTATTTGTTACAGTGACAAAACTGAACATTCTATTTTCGGCATTTAATCTGTTTATACTATTAATGTAAAAGGAGAAGTATAAAATTAATGTTAGAGTAAGCGCATTAACCCGTGAAATACACTTTAGCGCATTACACTCGATCATACTTTCATGATAGTTTTCTCTTTTGTTTTCAGAATATCAAAATATATCACACTTTAGCTCTTACAACCGCTGATCGCATGTATCGTGTGTACAGAAATGCTAGTGGTATCTTTGAATCGACTCTTGATATGGTATGCTCTTGAACTGCTGACCGTCTGTATCGCTTCGCTCGCAGCAATAAACTATTTTAGCGCGATGCGTATTTTATTGTTTTAAAAGTATGGAAATGGGGAAGGAAGCTTATTTTAAAACTTCATGCGCTTCTTTTAGAGAGAGGGAGCTATCAAAGTTTTTACTAATAATTATACTTTATGACTGATTTATTGTGTAAAAGGATGATTCTTAACAATTTTTATTAAAATAAGTTTCATAAATGGTAAATTCGAAATTATATAAGTATGACAATTATATTTGCAATATGCCAAAAGCTGACACCTACTTTGATTTCATTTTCCTTTAAATTTGAATAAAATAACAAAATAAGAGTTTTTAAAACCTTAACTAATATCTTTTTTTACGACATCCTCTGAATTGGTATAAGTATATGAACACTTAAACTGGGTACACAAAACCGACTTCTTTTTAAATAATGTTGAAGCAAGAGATTTAAATGTATATATTGCCTTTCTTACCCAGAAACCAGAATAAAACTACTGTTATAAACTCATTATTCTCAAAGAAATAATTATTATTTAGCGATAGTATACCATAGTGTTAAATTGTTATCCATTCCCTTCATGCAAGTTGTTTTGAAAAAGAAAATTACATACCCACTGATGGATAATCATATGCTGCTTTTTCATGCTGCGTAGAACACGTAGGGGGCTAGTGAGAGTCAGCGGTCTTACTAGATGTATAGCCATGGAAAGAAGCTCGGTCTTACTTCCAAAGTTTCTTCTAAGGTTAAAGTAACAAAACGTAATACACATTAATTTTTTTTCGAGCTTGTCTAACCAAAATGATAATCCTCTTGTATTTAAACGTTTAGATATAATTTGCTTAGCCAGGTAGGCTAGGAAAGATGCCATAGTGTCTGGAAATGAGAGCTTCTTCTGTCTACACCCTATGGGTTCTCTTGTCAAGGGAAGGAAGATTTCAAGCTTATTTCACAGCAAGTTTACAATCAGTCGTTCCCACTGTGTTTTTCTATTAGTGGTGTTTTTATCTTGTCATCTATGATCTCCTAAAATACTGAGACCATAATGTGATTAACATTTTTATTACAATAGCTTCTCGAGGCAAAGTACAGCTGAATGAGACTCTGGTTTCACGCTGTAGCAAATTCAGTACTTATTATATACCGTTTGAGATTTTACAGTTGACTTTAATCCAATAGCTTGTGAACATCTGTGGTATGCAATTAGGAACTTTGTTATGTCGTAAACAACCCTTGAAATAAATTGCTCTAGAGAACAAAATTTCCTGCTGTGAAGTTGTTAGAGAAGGGAGTCTTTCTCACTAAAAATTTATTAGTGAAGGCTGCAGTTGCTTGTTGTTCTGGATTTTAACAGAGAAGTTTAAAAGTAGCTTCAAACGGTTAACCCTATTTGCGACTAACTGTGTCATTTGTTAAAGAGATCACGTTTTTATTAACTTAAATCAATCACACAGATCATGTTAGACAACCACAGAAAACTTTGGAGAGGCTGCAAAATTTTCTTTAATTAAAATTCGATCTAGTATTTAAATCTTTATCAATTCATTTATGTATGTTGCTGTACATGCATATATAAAACGTTACAAATCATTGCAGATTAGGGTGGTTTAATCCACTCACCTTGTTTATCAATACTCGTGCTAAGCCAACTTTTTTGTGGTCATCATTTCCATATTTTTGATGCAATTATTAAATGACAGAATTTTCATAGCCGATCCGCAACTGGGTCAACATAAAAATCCTTTTCCAATTGGTGCTAATGTACGCATCACTTTGTTTGTTTTAACAAAATGAATGAATATATAGAAAAAGCTATAAGCTGCATATATAAAAACAAAATAACCATATTATACATTTCAGTTTCTGAAAAACGCCTTGAGTTGCACTGAAAAGTTGTTCCCTGAAAACAACATTCTGAATTCTTCTTTGCTTTTCATCCTCCACAATCGTATGAAAATTTTATCAACATGTAAGTGACACACTGAATCTGTGCTGATAAAGTTAACAAGTGGGCTTGTACGGAAAGAACTGGTGAAAAGTACATGTTATAGTTTCAATAAAGATAAAAGCGACATTACAAACTCATTCCCGTTAAAAATCTTTATCGCTGTCACAGCTGATCTTGGTAAACAGAGGCATTGTTATTCAGAAATCAAGCAAAGCTGTGCTCACATTTTTAAAATTCTATTCAAAATGCAGTTTTAATGGAATTTAATTAGGAAAAATGGAACTTGAAGTTGAACAACCCATAAAAATATATCTTAATCTCGCCGTTTTGCGTATACCTGGAGTAGAACATTTTTTGACAAAAATACTTGCATTTTTAGTTTTTGTTGTATTTTAAAGCTAAGTGATAATCTATCTTTTTTCAAAAGTTGATCTAAGGACTAAAGTATTAACTAAAATAACGTTTAATTGCAAGGAACTTACCAACTATCTCATACAAAATAAGTGTTATTACTTATGGGAGTTCAGCGAACAAATTACCTATTTTTGTTGCAACATTCGCTTACGTTGATGGTTATTTTTTTTAACAAATTCAGGGCCATCGAAATCTATCGATACTATAAGTATATCGAACATTAATCAAACATTCAAATATTGAGAAATTTTAAAAACAAAAGCAAATTTAAAGCATTGATTTTGATTTAGAATTATTGAAATCAAATGTAAACCAAGTAAGCTTTAAATAAAAGATTTAACTACAAATTGCTCACGAATGTATATACACCACAAAGGTCTGACTTTCAGAAATCTAGTAAAACTATTCTTATCAATACTATCGGTTCAAGTTTTATCAACTGCTCCTAATGCTGTAAACACAACGTACTAAATATCAGTTTTCAATAGTTTTTAAGAAAATGGAGTCAGATTTGGAAAAAAATATTTGGCACTTGCGAACTTTTATTTGATGATAATTTATATCTCGAGAGAGAAAGCAAACATTGTACTTCACGGCCGACACTTCACTGCTACGCCAAAAACAACTGCACAACGGAAATAATTACAAATACAATAATTCGCTTAAAAGGCCGTATGACTTGGTTGAACTAGCTGAAAAAAAATTCATAATGTTCAGCATACTATTGTGAGGTAATGAGGAAAACACGAACTAATTGTTAAGAAAAAGAAGTATACAACCAAAGACAATTTTGTTCAGCTAACAATTTTGTCTACGCTATTAAATAGAATATAAAAACAATGTAAAACATTTTAAATAAAAATCAAAGTTTGTGAATTGACTCTAACATTACTAAGACTACAAATTGCCAAGTGCCAAGTATAATTTATTCAAAATTCTATCTCTACAACGATAAAAAATATCGAATTTTGGAGTTTTTGAGCAAAAATAAAACTCTCCAAGACTTGGACTTGAATTTTTTTGGTTCAAAACTTTGGTTTATACAAAAAAACACAACCCATTTATATGTTACTGGTAAAAATATGAGTTCCAGTACGGTCGAGGATAAAAAGAGTTTGTATGAGGAAAGTTGGTGCATGTGGGCAGACTTTGATATATTTCATGGAACTCGATGTGTCTTTGCAAGCCGCCACAATGATGCATACTTTCTGACAGAGGCTGCATGTTGGTGATACAAGGTTCGCCATTCTTAACTAAAACTGGAACAGGCATAGTTCTTGGGGATGAAAAGAAAGGTATTGTCTCTTCATACATTCCGTTGTCGTTGTTTTGTTTTTTGAACTTGTAGCGATGGTTTTGGAACCAGATTTTTATTTGTGTTGGTGTGAGGTGCAAAACTCTTGCCAGATGTTCTCGCTCGGGAGCGGATAAATAACGTTGCTGTCGAAATCGCCTTTCCAGTTCAAACGTTTGTGCCTTGGAAAACAACACTCTCCTTTTGCGTTTCTTTGATAGGGAGTTTTCCTTAGATATATCTTTTCCTTCTCTATTGCTTTCTTTTTCTGAACTCACTTTAGAAACATCTCTTGTTTTCCCATCACCTGATCAAAGAAGAGACGAGATGTTTTGTTCGTCAAGCAAATATAACCGTGATAAATGATCATAAACCAAGAGCAAGACCCACAATCGAGAAAGGTGAGAAAGGGTAAAACTAGACTTTGCTTTTGTATTCTACATGATTCTAAATGTATTACGAAACACTAAATAAATATACCGTGTTTCACGTAGCTGAGTTAAGAGATAGAAAAAAAGTAGAAATCATTCTTGGTTATGCAAGTTTCTTGCTATTGTCCAAAAAGTTGCTTTCTAAACAAAGAAATTCCGGCAAGGTCAAAACTTGGTAATTTTAGTCTAATTCAGTGAGCTAAATAAACTTGACAAAGCCCAGACCAAGAGCACTGTGTGTCACTGTCTGTGAAATTTTTAATACACATTAAACGGGAAAATATATCATTTTTAAAATAGATTGACGCCCAGCTCTTTAAAGTTTTTCATGTTAAAAACTTTTTGTATTATCGTCTTGAAAAAAATACGGCGTCGGAATACATACTAACTATTTTAACAAAGTTTAAGACAAAAGGTAAATAAAGAACAGGCAATTGTGCTTACTTGGACGAGAGCTATCCTCTTGCTGTTGAAAGTATCTGGTGTTCCCATTTTTAGAGATATTTTGTTCTTTAGAGCCTTCCTTCCTCTGTGTTGTAATCTTGGCCGTGAACTCTTTATCCCTTGAACACTTCACCTCAACTTCGGGAAAATTAAGAATATCTCTAATCGAGAAAGAATTCATCTTTCGCGAGCGAGCTGTCGACTGGAATGATCCAAAATAGAACCAATCATTAACAACATATATTCAAATGACACATATCCGCGTGGGACAGCTAGTCAAGTTTAGCAGGCATGTGTCAGGGAGGGGCAAAGTGCTTGACTTTAAGCATTTGACATTAACCATATGTCAAACATTTTGAAACAGACCATTATGCGAGCGAGGCGATAACGCACTGACACGTTTACCTGTCAGCAGAGGATTAAAAGAAAAACAATTAAAGTGCTTTTCTCACCTGAAACTTAAAAGTGACGTTTAAAATGGTTTCATTTTAGAATCATTTCCTTTATCTTGGCACTTCACCACAAGAAACCAAAACACTACTGGCATGGAATTTTCGACTTCAGGCAAACAAATTTAAAACGAATGACAAAGTTCAATTAATCCCAAATGAGTTCGCTTTTGTTCATCAATGTCAGTACATTGATTTGAACAGGCTCGTGAGTACATAAACCTTGTGATTCTCATTCAAATGGATCCCAGTTTAAATGTGACACACGCCCCCATTGCCTTGCTAGTTTATATTTTTGTAGCCTTCGAGTGCATTTTTAAATAAGATTAATGGATCCTTTAAGTAGAAGGTCAAACAGATTTTATTCGATTTTCACTAAAGTAAAAATTTGACTAAACCAATGTCAATAAGTTTACAAAACATGATTTCCGAGAGCGAGTTACTATTTACATAAACTCAAACATTCACATCTCTGGGGATTAAAGAAGCAGACATTTCCTTGCAAAGCTCTTTTATCTGTTCTTGTATGTGCTTCCGGAAAGGATTTTGTCTTGTACTTAGCGGAAATAAATCATTGAATTCTTGAAATGAGAAGATACAGATATTGTCCAGCGCACGTATACTGATCGAAAAAAATCTATCAACTTTGGACTAGTTTGCCATAATTAACATTTACTGTGACCAAAGTATTATCTTTGTTTTCTATGTATTGTTCGTAAAATTAAATCAAGATCTTCAAAAGAACACAGTATTTAACGAATTAGGTTTTCTAAGGTCAATTAAATCGATCAAGTGTCCTACCTAACTCAGGCAAAGTGAGAGTGTTTTCCTGTTACAAATTCCATTCAGTCACGTAAAAATAGCCTGAAGGATACAAACGCCAAAGTGTCTGCAAGTTCTTCAGATCTCAAATTCGGTTTAATATGCTTAAGTGGAAGTTAACATGATAATCAATCGCGCGATATTGTCCGAGTTCATATCTTTCTTCTATTTATTTGTGACGAAACTGATAAGCTTTTGACATTTTTTGAGCTCTGATTATTTTCACAATTGCCCTTATCAAGTTCTTTAGCGAACTTGGCTCGAGACACTGCTGTGCGAGACCCATCGGCTACACAGAGACAAAGAATCTGTGACTTGTGGGTAAGTAGGTATTACGAACTCGCTGCCAATCCACTTCCTGAACGCCACACGGGCGATCACCAATAGCTCAATAAATTTTCATATAAAAATGTTGTTTCACTGTAGATATAGTCAAACTTACATTGTAGTGGCCCCCACCAGTTACAACAGCAGGGAGGAAGGTTGGCCGGAAATGACAATAGTTACAATTGTAATTAAGGGCCCAGCTTTCGACAATTCCCTCCCACAACTGAGATTAAAGATTATAAAGATTCATACTCAATTAAAAATTACAAGCATGCGTTAACTCTCGTAGTACTTAAAAACAAAGAATGTTGAGGGTTGAAGAGCTCAAAAGTTGAGGCCATGAATGTGTAATTAGCATAAAAAAGCGGATGTTGCGTAATTTCTGGCATTTTTTTTAAATAGATAAAAATTTCAAACTTTTTGCATTTTTTAAAAACCTGAAAAATATATGTTTGTAAACTGATTTGATCCTTTTACTCTTTTGTCTCGACCAAACTCTACGCTCTAGTCTACTGTATTTCACATTACATGTAAAAATCACTTCTTATTATACTGAATTCCTATGTGATCTATGATGTTTATATGGAGGCTCATTTTCAGGTTTTTTTTTAACTCAGCTAGCATTGGTATTTTAAAATTCTTTTTTCCTAAAATTTGATTTTCTAAATTTGCTTTGCTTTTAGCCTGGACAGTATCTCATCTATTTTATAACAAGGAAACTTTTCATTAATGTCAGAAAAGAAAAACACTAAAAATGCATTTTTCGTTTTCCGTTTTTTGGTTAAGAGTCTGAAAATAAATAACTTTTAAAAAAATAGTCGTAATTAATCACCCGCTGCTTTCTCTTCGCATAAGCTTCCTCAGCAAAACAATATTTTAAAATGTTTTTTAAAAAAAATTCATATAAAAGCACTAGATTAATTTATAATCAATCGCTTTTTAATCAACTCATTTAAACACTTTGTTCTTTTGTTTAACAAGGTAATTGCTTTTTGTGTTCAACAAATAGCTGGCGTGCTCGAGGGAGAAGGATTTGCCGGGACATTATAAGTTATCATGTCGCTCATGTTTTTTGGTTGGACAGATCTTGTATTGGAATCGTTTTTCACGGTTTTCTTACAGATATCGTCTCCCTGAATAGACGACGGAATCGCATTATTTTGGGCCACCGAAATTTACGGAAATCTATTAATTATTTGCTACCAGTTAATTTGACGGCGACTAGTTAATATTAGGTTAACACTGCATCATTAAGTAAACTTTTGATTATTATTATTTTTATTATTATGATCATCATTATGACTTTAAAAGAAAAAAAAACGTTAAATATGTTTCATCTTGTAAAGGAGTTGCGCGACAGTTTAAAAAAGGTTGAGTTTATTTTAAAATCTTTTTATAAGCTCTCTTGGTATATTTTCGAAAAATTGTTCACTGAACTTCAAAAAAGCATATTCCGTTCGTAAAATAATAAAAATCGCGATAAGAATGATTTACTATATCTTTTGTTGTAAAAATAGAGAATAGATCCTACTCCACCTGCCATGATAATTTAGGACATTTTTGTAAGTACCTCTATTTTAGAGTGTGTTTTTAAGTATAGAAATTGTTTTGTAATGTATATTGGTGATCCGAGCAGCCGGTCGTAAATTACCTTTCATGATTGGGGATTACAATTGTTGTTTCATTATTAATATTATTATTATGATTATAATTTTCAAATATTATGGTTATTTTCAAATAATATTTTTAATGTTGTTATTATTGTAATTGCTTGACAAAGCAACTTCTTCGGATTTCACTGTCGACGCATTTCGGTACACATGATACAAGTGCCTAGCGGCTGCCTCCAGACCACATCGAAGCATACTCTATTTCAGGATTTCGAAAGAGCTAATAAGCCTGCAATGAAAGTGCTCAGCGGTTGTCATTCAAACTGAACGAAGCCTTATTGTTCTACTTGATTTTAAAATATTAGGAGTTGCCTGTTTCAAATTCTAAACATCACATATACCGAGTTTATTGCAGATTACATTTCTTTTGTTCTAATTCATATTATGTTTGATACTGGAATTGAATTTGGTAGAAGAGATTTAGCATTTGAGACAAGCCATGCCACTGAAGAATAACTCAAGTATAGAACTAACAATGGACATGACAAAAAGCAAGTGCATATTTCAAGTGCATATTTCAAATATATGACTCCACAGTATTCTCGATGCCCTTCCCTTTCTAATAGAAAAAACAAATTAGTATTATATCTTAAAAAAAATGTGCAACAATGAATATAAAAATTTCAACCTTACTTGTCTAAATAATAACGTGCTGCAAGTACTCATTCAACCAGTATGAAAACTAAAACACCGCCAACACTGAGCGCCCTCGATTTGTTGACTATCGTGAACGAAAAACGCCTTGGAAGCGATTTCACTGACGAAAAACAAATAAATTTGAAAATCTCAGTTCTAACGCAGCTAAAAAAAAAGGCGAAAATGGGCTATTGGCCGAAAAAAATATTGCGAGAGTAAGTAAAAAGGAAAGTGGATTGCTTGTGTGATGTGGCTTTCAAATGAAAATCATCAAAGAAAAATCATCAAGAAAATAACTCATGCACACTAGTGTAGTGGCTAACTCCAAAATAATACTAATGGGCACCGTGGCCGGCCCATTGGTCAGAGGGTATTGTATATCTTACGCAGAAATCTTTCATACAATAATAGTAAGCTTAAATGTT
>JAPEIX020096803.1:0-10334 GCA_026122405.2 Zoanthus sansibaricus
AGCTCTTATAAAATGATATAAAACTTGCTCTACTTTTATTCAAGTAAAGATCTACAATTTTGCAAACTTATAACACCAAAATAATAAAATAATAATTCGCTAGGTAAATTTAAACTTGTACCACCCGCTGTGCCCAAAAAAATCATTTTTCCTTCACTGAAACACAAGCAACTCTGTATACAGGGATGTGGGAGATCTTTGCCTTTGCCAAAAGAGAGCTTCTTGGAGTTGTTTTTAGACATTAAATAACTGTGTGCATTTCTGAATTCCAAAGTAATCTTTCTATGGCACATTAAGTAGCCCGAGTAAACGCCTGTATAGGCATCTAGTTTCTCGGCATACTTTACCATTCTAGTTGCATGTACTTCATGAAAATACTCATTTCATTTTTCTTGATGTACTATGAACAGAAAAAACAAAAAGGCAAAGAGGAAAGGTTTTGGGAGTGCATTGCCGGAGAATGAAAAATCCCAGAAACAGGGTGAAGGTCCATCCAGAAGAAAACGTGCTAGATATGCAGCAAGTGGAGATGGAGATGAAGGATACATTTCACGGCTTGATGTAAAATTAACAATTCCAGATGAACTAAAGTTGTGGCTGGTTGATGATTGGGAATTGATAACAAGACAAAAACAGCTTGTCCCACTGCCGAGAAAGAAAGCTGTCTGTGACATTCTTAATGATTATGTGAAACACAAACAAGAAGAAAATGCTGAGGGATTCAAGCTAGGTGTAGTGCAAGAGGTAGCTGATGGAATTCAAGAATATTTTAATGTTATGTTAGGGACTCAATTGCTTTACAAGTTTGAGAGACCACAGTATGCCGATATACTTATTAATCGTCCTAATGCAGTCATGTCTGAAATATATGGTGCAGAACATCTGCTGAGACTGTTTGTCAAGCTGGGTGGAGCTTTGTCTTTTACCAGTTTAGACGAGAAGAGTGTTCACTTTGTAATGACACATATCCATGACTGTTTAGACTATCTTGCCAAGAGTATGGATAATTTATTTACAACAGACTATGAAACAGCAACTCCAGAATATCACAGGAGAGCTGCAACCTGATTGTAGGTTTACATTTGCTTTTTGTAATTAGGCTTTGACCTGTGTATCATGTGTCATGCTTAGATTATTTTTGTTAGTAAGGTTAAAATCATAGAATGGCGAATCTTTCTTTGGAATAAGACAGCATTGTGTATTTTTCAAGACAACAGAAAAAAGACAACAGAAAATGCTATGATATAGGCCTGGCCTGACCAATCAAAATAGATAATCAATAATTATTGGTAAAATAAAAAAATCTATTGATCTTATCAATAAAATTCTATTGATTTTATTGGAAATCATTGAAGATCGATAAAGGAAAATGTTGTATGTAATCAATGTTTAGCAATTTTTTCACTCCATGTAATCAACATGGTGTTCACTACTCCCGGAATTCCTGGAAAACTCCTGGAATTTTAAAAAATTTTTGCAGGGCCCTGGGAAACTCCTGGAAAAACAGATAGTTTCCCTAAACCCCTGGAAAACACCTGGAATTTTAAGGAAACATTTTCATCAGTTTTCAAAACAAACCAAAACCTGCAGAAGCATCTGACTCCTGCTTGTATTTTTTTGTATTTTATGTAGACTCGATTTCAGTTGCTGCTACTGTGACAGAAATTACTTGATATTGTTGCATTTTTATATGCCAAGACAGAGAGAGAAACTGGGGTTGGGTCCTGGAAAAATATTTTCTTTACCCTGGACACCTCCTGGAAAATTTCCTAGAATTTTCTTATCATCAGTTAGTGGGCACCATGTTATAACGTTTTAACAGTTAACTTTAATAACGTTCCTCCATCGCTGTGATGACTTTAAGTTTCAACAAACAGCATTTGAGGATGACATGTCGATCTTTTTGGATTAGATTAAAACATAAAGTAAGATACAAATGGTAATACTGCAAGAGATGTGGAAGTAGATTTTGAAAAAAAAAGAAAAAAATAATGCAACAAAATAAAGACACTCCAATAGATGACAAGAGAGGGAAGAATAACAACACAACTGTTTGTGTATTTGGACTGAAGGGTTAAAGGTAATGACTTATGTAATGATTTAATTGGTGATCAGGGTTCTTGCTAAATTTTTACATAGAAGGTAAAACACCAGAAATAGCAGGTGACTATGGGATTTTACCTTTGAACAGACAAACATTCGTTGGATAAGTTCGGTAATATTTCAGTGAAACAGCCGGTAACATTTACTTGAACAGCCAGTTACCGGCTCTTAACAGGAACCCTGGTGATAAGAATGGTTGCATTTGGTGATGTTGAAAATAACGACATTTAAACTAGAAAATGTTTCTGCCGTTAAAATTTTGTTTTGGTCATGTAACAATAATGTACAGTATTTTTATTATTTGAATTACACATTAGACGTTTTTTAAAAAAAAGATTTGGAATTGTGCGATTTTTTAAACAGGTCAGCAACATATTTGAATGCCTGCATCATGCATCGCTACTTTACCCAGGTATGATCTTGCACACTTTATCTCAGAATATTTCCTCAGTATAATCGTTATTAGACCGGGTTGTCCCCATTTCTTAAAAGTCCTGGAAAGTTCTGGAATTGCAAAAAAAAATTCTGGGACATTATAATTTGTCTTTATGGTCAATTGAAATCCTAGAATGTTTTTCTTGATTCCACAATTATTAAAAAAAAATAGCTGTTTGTTCCAATATTTTTGATTTGACAACATTTTGTAATACAAAAACTGCAACTCTGCTAGGCTTGATTTTTGTCAAAATCCAGCTGTTATGAAGCAATCTGTCATTGTTAGGATTCAGGCAATGCAGTATAACCGAATAATAAGCTAAGCTAAGCTAAGCTAATTCTTTCACGAGCCAGGTGGCCCATGGAGTGCCTATCTCTGGTTTCTGTAGTCTGTGTTAAGCAGATGAGAGTCTTAGACGAGACATGCTCTAACTTATTGCAGGTTAGCTCCCAGCAGTTGCTGGTACTCATTTACATCCCAAAGTGGCCGGCACTTAGCTCTGGTTTCTGTAGCGTTAAGTAGATGAGTCTTTGTCTCCCCTCTGGATACGACAGACACTAATCCATCATAGGTTAGCTCCCAGGAGACGCTGGTACTCATCCGAATATTAAAGCTTGTTAATACAGTATTT
Source organism: Zoanthus sansibaricus (assembly GCA_026122405.2). NCBI lineage: Eukaryota > Metazoa > Cnidaria > Anthozoa > Zoantharia > Zoanthidae > Zoanthus > Zoanthus sansibaricus. Next base: position 3,171 of record JAPEIX020096803.1, read on the forward strand.
GCATCGTTGAATTGATTTTTTTTTATTTTAAAAAAGCAAAAATGCATTCAAGTTTTATTTGATAAGAAGGTCCTGGATTTGCTTCTATAAATGTCCTGGAAGATTGCTTGAATTTCACATCCAGGGAATAGTGGCAACCCTGAATAGAAGCAATACAAATTTATAAATGGTATTTGAAAGTACCTTATATTTACGTGCCTAAGTGATGCAATTAGTTCTTTCTAGCAAGGACGTCAGCCGTGATACTTGTTTTGTTTCTTGTGCATTCTTTTGTTCAGACAATTGGTTGGGTACGGAAGATTGGAGAAAATTATACCAAGTTTGCTTCATACAGATGTGCTTAGAAGAGCTAGATACGGGGCTTAAAAAAGAACTTGCTACACAGGGTGCCACGTTTATGTTGCCCTTCCCCCATCCTTACTCTTTAACATCGAATGTTACCAACTATGTACAAATTTTCTGGTAGCTTTGGTACCCAGCCAAGTAATTGAGCACTAGAACCTGTAATTTGGCTTGCTTATAAACAATGACTTTGTATAGCAATTTCTTTAACTCCATGGTAGAACGTTCAGATAACAGTAGTATGTCATTATTTCTTTAAAACGTTTTTGTTTTCATTTGTTTCAGTTGCGAAGCAGCGCCTTGCGAACAATGAACTACTCTCTCAGTGTTCCTAGCAGAACCATAGCATTTCCTATAAGGAACCTTGTGGAGCTGTTGGCGTTTGAGTCAGAGGAAGAAGCAGTCAGCTTCTGTTTAATGTACGCACTGGAAGCTAATGAGCAAGCAGTTCAATTCTCAAGAACAACTTTTATTGAGCCTGAAGAAAAACCTCCTCCCAAGATAGCAAAACTTCTAATAGAGTCAAAACGAAAGTGTTCAATAGGCGAGGTTTGTTGTTCTTTTGTGATTGTTTGGAACATTTTCCTTTTACCTTAGTATGTGTTGCTCAATGGAACATGAAAAGCTTGAAAAAAAAAATAAGATTTTATTTGAACTGCAAGTGCAAATCATGTTGTTAAGTTGAAAATGTATTTGATTTCTAATAATTATCCCAATAATTAAAACAATTATTTAGTCTGAAAATTGCCACAGAGTGTGAAACTGCAGCAACAATCTAATAAATTTTACAGTTTTTACTCAATTTTACCACCGTATCTCAAACTTTTACAATATAAATATAGAGAAAAATAATAGTAATAATAATGACAGAATAAAGAAAAACGACAAAGCTACGAAACGCTTTCAATTGTTGTTTTTACATGCCAATTCTACAGATTGTTTATGGAAGCAAGCTCCCCCCTCCTCCTAACCATAAACCAAAACCTAGTTTTGATGAAAATGGCAGTTATGTGTGTCAACTCCACTTACTAACCACTATTGGAGAAGACGAAGAAGAAGAAATTGGAAACAAGGAACTGCATCATCTTGTTACAGACCAACAAGCAAGCATTCAGTCAGTTCCTGGTTTTGGTAGTATAAAACAAACTCAACAAGTGGTATCCAGTGGACATACAGTGTTTGGTCAACTGTCAGCTGTACCAGGCCAGACGTTTAGGTTTCCCTCAGGAACACCAGGACAGTCACAGGTGAGCTTACTTAATTCTCAAATTTTCAGAATCATCAAGATACAGTTTTAAGTCGCCTTCTAGTGGCTGCCTGCCTGCTTCATGATTAGTAGAACGTAAAGTTGAATCTATTTTGTGTAACTAATATCCTTGGAATTCTTCCTGCTTAAGTATGAATAGCATACGCGTAAATCTGTAGCAGATTGGCAACAGCCTAGGAATTCTTGGTGCTTATGAGTTAATATGAGAATTACAGGTGAGACTATAATGTGTTGCCATAGTCTAGGATTTACTTCTGTTTAAGGATTACTAGCACAATGATAGATGAGCCTGTAATGAGTGGGTGCAATTCTGGGATTTGCACTTGCTTTAGGATTAATAGCACAATTAAAAGCCATGTCAATCCGATGATTTAAGGTATAGAGAAATGAAAGCAAGTCCAAGGAAGAAAAACATACTCATATAAATCCAAGTTTTGGACTAGAAACGAGAGTCATGATGGTCGATAACAGTTATTGACCATCACGACTCTCCTTTCTTGTTTTTTCTTGAGTATGTTTTCCTTCCTTGGACTTGCTTTCATTTCTCTGTACCTTAAAAACTGTACGAAGTATAGGATATCCTTTACCCGTATTAAGTCATGTTTTTAGAAATTTCCTTAAAAACCTTTTTGGTTCAGGTGAGTCTGCAAGTCTCTCTGTCTGTAACATAAGACTTCCTTTACCTCACATCAACTGTATTATAGAAATGTCTGTAATAAGGTCTTGAAGAACTTCAGTACAAAGTATAGGATTTCCTTTACCTCGTATCAAGTCAAATTTTAGAAATTTCCTCTTTAATACAAGTGAGTCTACAAGTCTGTCTGAAACAGAAGATTTTCTTTACCTCATGTTAACTGTATTCTAGAAATTCCCGTAATAAAGTCTTAAGGAACATCAACAAAAGGTATATAATTTCCTGGAGAACAGTGGCGTCTCTACTGTAACCTGTAAGTCTTCAAGTGACTACAACTGATCGACATGTTTGTGTGATTTTTACAGCAATTATATCAAGGCATTCCTAAACCAGCTCCTATCCTCAACAATGCGGTAGGTATTGCATGAGTTGAATGTGAGTGATTTATGTATGATTTGTGGACATTTGATCTTAGTGCGCATTTGAACTTAGTGCCCATTTGACCTCAGTTCCCATTTTAAACTTAGTGCCGATTTGACCTTGAAGCCCATTTGACCTTAGTGCCCTTTGAACTTTAGTGCCCTTTTGATCTTTGTGCTGTTTTTAGTTACTGAAATTAGTTTAGTACTAGGACACATGTGCAATGATAAATTTGTCCTTCTGCTGCAATTTATTCGACTCAGCTCTGTGAATCAGAAATAGATGTTAATTTCTGTCAGACTATCATTCTCTACTGGAAATAAAACTACCATCCTATACTACTGGGAAATGATTTAGACGTTTTGCATCCTGTAGGTTGTCAAGCAACTTGCCAAAAGTCTCTTTGTTGATGTTATTGATGAGATGGTTGCTGAAATTAGTAAGGCCATGGTGTCAAAGGTATGTATTATTAATGTCTTGTCAACGTGTGAATACACTTCAGTTACAAGTTAAGTTCTTTAATTCTGTACTGAACTTATGTCCTGAGTAATTATAAAACAGACATTTTTATTTGTAAGAAATTAAGCTGATTTACTTGTTACTTTTCCTGGAAGTATTTATTGTTTTTACCCTGTCTCAGATACCGTAATCCCTTTTCTTAGGTTCAGAGTTACCTAGTTTTCACAGAGACTCTTGCAAACGAGTTAATGACGGCAGCTACCTCTGAAAACATACGAACCGTTGCCAAAATAACTCTGGAAAAAGAACAGCAGAAATGGTTAGTATTGTTATTGCAGTAATAGAAATTTACTGTATATAATAATAATTGTAGTGCAATTATTTAATGCAATAACACATTCTTAGTTGTAATTTTAGATGTAGTGCTGGTAGTACTAGTAATAGCACAAGTTGTAGTAGTAGTAATGGTAGTTGTATTAGTTATAATAGTAGTACTATTAGAAGTTATAGTAGTAGTAGTAATAATTATAGTAATAGTAACATTAATTGTAGTAGTAGTAGTAGCAGTAGTATAGTTGAATAGTAATAGTAGTAGTTAGTAGTAATTATAGTAATAGTAGTAGTAGTAGTACAATTGGTAAAAAATGGCACTATTTTAAAATACTAGTATAACTTTGTAAAATGATTTAAAATTCCTTGAGAGTTCATAAAAGTCTCAAAGATGAATTTCGTTGTTTAGTTAAAATTTGTTCTGTTATTTATTTTGTTAGGCTTGCAGAGGTTTTTAAAGAAAAAGTAAGTCAGATGATTTACTCTGATATTATGGAGGAAATGGTCACAAACATGTGCGTGAAGTTAGCGAAGCAGATGAATCAGTGAGTGTAATGATATTGAGTCGATGAAGTTTTTTCTAAAATTAAACTTGAAATAATACTTTTTGATTCACATATACTCCATTGGAGTATTGTTTTAAATCTTCCAGCTGCTTTGGGTGGTTAGTTTGTATATAAAGTGTCTCGATCCGCTCCGTTTACTAGTAATTACGGAACTGGTTCACCTTTGTTTTACTGTTGAACCAATCTTGAGTTTGATTCTTTGATTGGTTTAGGGAATTGGTTTAATTCTTTGCTATTGTTAATGCATGTTTGTTCAAACATTTAAAGCCGAACTATGAAAAGCACAGGGAAATCTGGAATAAACTCTCACTTTTTGGCAGAAATCTTAAACAACTTGTGTTCAACATTAAAAATATTAATCGATACATTGATTTCACATGCACACAACTCCACGTCGTAAAAATAGATTCAACCCTACACGTGAAAGTTTAATGATAACTCGAAAAAGATGGCAAAAGCTTTGCTATATAGCTGCATTAAAACTTGCGTCAATAATGTAAACTCAAAAGGAAATTCAAGTCGCTGCATTTTACGTGATATCTAAAAAATATTCATGACAGAATGACTCATTCTGGAACAAAATCATCGCTTACCATGATGTTAACATTTTTGATCTAGAACAAAGTCAGACAACAAAGTTGTTCCAGTTTCATGTCAGCGATGGTGAAGTTCATTCCATCATGAACATGTGGCAGATTGGAACAAATAGAGCGTGTGTAATGTGAACAATGATTTTCCATTCTGGTACAATTCGTTTTCAGGACTTTTTAATAGTATGAATAAAGTTTGTTCCGGAATGAAAGTAATTTAAAACACTGCTTCAGCTTGCTACGTGTTTTTTGTTTCAGAGAAGTCAAGAAACAGCTTGTGGAACATTCAAAGAAAGTTGCCACAGAACGTATTTGTAAGGAGCTTCTGGAAGAGGGTCTCCATTGGTCTGTGAACAATGTGGTTAGAACGTCAATATTGGAAGAAAAGGAAAAACGAGATGAAGCCCTGAAAGCAATCGGAGAGGCAGTTGTCAGAAGGCGATTGCTCTTCTTATTTAAAAAGTAAGCAGTAATTTTCGTCCATCTGATGTTGTAAGTAGTAAAGATATCTTCTTAGCTTCTTCGGTTTTAACTGTTGAGGGTCTTAGATAGTTCGCAACAGAGGCTCACATATATTAACTACCGTAAATGGATATAATACAGTTTTTAACAGTTGAGGGTCTTACAAAGCCCTCTACAGCAGCTCCTATATTAAAGGGGAACCACACTTATTTTGAAGATGATTTTCAATAAAAGTTACCTTTCTCAGTTTTCAGAAAATATATGTCATTTGGTTTAAAATTTTTCTAGCCATGGAAACAAGCGCTTAAACTTGAGTAAAAACAGACATATGATCCGCCAAATTGAATTTAATCATGTGACCACGTTTCTGTGACGTCAATGTAGGCACATTTTTTTCGAAGACTTGTTTTGCTGCTGGATGGTTTCTAGTCTGGCTCTTGGATGTAGCAATACTTCAAAAAAAATAAATAAAAATCTGAGTTCGCACCACTTACCGAATCCAGTCAACACACAAGAAGAGAAGAAAAATATGGCTAAAGAATTGAAACGTTTGAAAAAAAGACCTCCCAAGGAACGAAATTGAGATTTTGTTCAGGTCGTTTTACCGCCGATATGATCCATACGTTCGCGATCTAAAGGTGGTTTTTTTTTTATAAATAATCGAACTTTATTTTTCTAAATTGAAATTTTTTTGAGCAATATTTTAAATTTATTCTGTTTTCAACATATTAAGAAAGCCAGCTACCACCTTGATAGACTTAAAATAAATGAAGTCATAGTTTGTTTATCGATGCGCCAAATTTAAAACTTTTATATAATTATTACTTTATAAAGTTACAGAGAGAACTTACGGACAAGAAGTCAATAATCATACTAAAAAAAGTTTCGTTTCCGTAATACACGGCTTAGGTTTCCTTATTTGATAAATAAATTTTTTAACAAAATATTTCAGGTGGAGAAAAGCATGCCAGGCTCAAATGCATTTGAAGCGTCTTCTTCGTGAGTTTCCATGTATGCCTCCTTTGTACACAGATAGTGAACTTGTGGAACGGCTTCTGTCTGAGAGCAGCGAGTTGTGTGCTAAGCAAAAAGCAGTTTTGGATGGATTTATTGTTTTACCAGAGAGGTTTGTAATTAGATTCCAATATGTCTACCAAAGAGTTACTGTTAGCTGAGTAAACTTAGGTCTTTCATCAAGAAATAGACTATTCTAGTGCTCATTAGTGCCATAGCAAAACACAATTGCTCCAACAAAAACATGTTGGAAAATAAATTAGCATAAATTAATCCTTAATGTTGGTACTCCTATTGTTGTGAATGGAAGATTTTACTTTATCATGCTCAATCCATATCTTTAATCTTTGATCTTCGTTTCTCACCTCTTTCTGTCTTGAAGTATAGCACAAATGTGCTTATATCTAACTTGAAGAAGCCACTATTTTGGGCACTATGGCCACATTGGTAGTGGACTTTTCTCCTTTAAAGTACCTAGCAATCATAGACAGCTGGTTCGCCCTTTTAGGCCGCATGAGCATGGCATAGCTAGCAAACAGGTTGAGGCTCCCAAAGGGAAGTAATGGTAAAGTGCAATACTTGTGAGATGTGGCTATAAAGATAAACTCAAGTATAGATAGCACAAAGGTGTTAGTAGCTAACTTGAAGTCACTATGTTGGGCGCAATGGCCCCATTGTTAGTGGGCTTTACCCCTTTAAACTACTGTAAAAATAGCACCAACGTGGCCACAGTGCCTAGTATAGCCAAGTTAGCCACTAACACGTTTGTTAAAGCCATATCCCACAATTATTGCGTTTTTACTTTTACTGTATTGCCTTATTATAACATACGGGCCGCGTTCTGTGCCTTGCAATAAGTTTATGTGTGTTTTCTATGACAGGGAGTGGCGGAACTATTTACTGTTGATCCTAGTCCACATATGATCGACTGCTAAGTCCGCATGTGCTCTGAGATTTGTCGATCTTAATCTGAATCCAAGGGTTTTTCTCTTGGTACTCCAATTTTTCTCCCTCAGCTGCTAATTTTACTTCCTCTCCAAGATCTGAGCTGTCATGCGAACATGAACCTCTGACTAGGAA
>JAPEIX020096832.1:0-10332 GCA_026122405.2 Zoanthus sansibaricus
AAAAGAAGCCATTGTTTTGCTTCTTCCCGCATAGCGGCCACACGATAAAGTTATTTTGTTTCGCCGCTGACCGAAATAATTTCCGGCGCACGAAACTCAAAAAAATTTGTTTGATCGTTTACATGAGCAAATAATTTGTCACAAAAAAGTTGCCATAAAAAATTTGATCGTGTAGACCCGCCTTAAGTGTAGACACGTTTCTGGTATACCATTTGAACGCCACACCAGACCCGTTATAATGAACAATTAGACCTCGAGGACAAATGGACCACGAGTCAATAGCCCATGAGGCTGTAGGCCGAATGAGATATTCACACTCGTAGTAACTAGGAAACTCCTTGGCCCGTTAGCCTTTATTTTGTTTCTTTTATTAAGATTAGAAAATATCCTGTGGACGCTCGTGGAGTGACCCAAAGTCCCTCGGCTTGTTAGACAAACGAACAAGAATTGACTCAATATTTCTCAGTGACGGCTTCCAATCGATTAGATGGGCAGTGATACGATTGGATAAAATGAATTTCTATTGTTACATTTTTTTCTTACCACAAACATACCATTGCTGGTGGATTCTCCTTTTGCAAAAACCGGAAATTGCCACAAAGAAAAAGGGTATTTCCTATCTTTTAAGAGGAAGCAAGAAGAAACAATCAGCATCATAACGTCGTAAAGGATCTATTTTTATAGTGACAAGAAATATTACTTATGGAAACTTGCCAACATTCTATCAATCAAACGCGGTATCATTGTTTCCTCAGCATTTTTAAGAGAGATTCGAATATTATTGCATAGTACGGCCTTTGAACTCTATTAAGGTTTTTTTATATAATGCGGGGTATTTACGAACGGTTTCAGTTACCAGTTCGTCAACATCCAACTTCAAAAGAGAGCTTAAGCTCCGGAACACATCTCTACGCGATCACGACGGAGTTCTATTTTCCGTGAGTGGACTGGATCGAGAACGGCATTTTTGGCGCGAATTTTTAACCTAAACGCGGCGCGCGTATTACAACGACGGACGCACGCAGGGTAAAAAGGCGGGAAAACTAACTTTGAAGAGCCCAGTCGTAAACATACTGTAAACGTAAATTTGTTACACATACGGCTAAAACCTGGTGTTAAAGTAATTGTAAGTATTTTATTTACTTATAAATAATTATTGACAATGTTTTCGGTGCTTGAGGCTATTCCTTTGATGACAAAAACTTCGCAGTTCTGACAAACCAACACGGAGGCAAAAAGGCTTAACAGACTTGGCCTATGCTCTCATTGTTTTTTGTTTATTTATGGCATTGTGTCAAAAGTTGTTCATACTCGTTTTTTACTCCACACTCGAAATTTAACATTATAACGACATAAAGAAGTGATCAGTTTTTTCCATAATGTCGTTATGTCATTGTGCCGCAAATGTGGACCAGGATTCACATGCAGCTGCACTGATATTTTCCTTGTATAAAATTTATCATCTTCAAACACGATGAGAGTCGTACAATATACAGTAAATGTGTATTGTAGCGACTCTCACCTGTTTGTAAATGATATGACTTGTGTTTGGTCCAAACTTCCAGCAGAGTTTTCTTGGCCTTACGCCTCTTGCTTTCCAAGCAGTTATAGCCCCGATGGCCACATCCCTTTTTTAACTGTCATCGACAAAAGGAAAATGTTGATAGCATTAGTCTTTGGGCTAAAACGAAACACAAAGTAAATAAAACTGAAGATAAGATTTTCCAAATCAGTTACTTGTTTTTAAAAATGCCTTAACTTGCAGACAACTCATTTCAGTACTATGTACATCAGTTGATTTGTGAAATGAATTGTAAGTATAAGAGTTTAGTGTAGAATTAACACACTTCGACACAGTATGACTGTGTAATATACAGTCATCAGAATTACAATTTCGGTTCTGAAAACGAAAATTTTCCAGGAATATTATACTATAACGTTGAATACCGGAGACTTGCTGGATGAAAGTAGCATTGGTAGCCCGGCCATATCCATTACTATTACTGCATTAATATTAGTGGCTTTGAATCTTTATGCGACCTTTTCTACCTGTGCTAACATAGCCATCGATCCTTACGAGATTGGTAAACAAGTTTCATGCAGTGTCTGCTGAGATCTAACCTGTGATGGATTAGTGTCCCGTCCAGGGGGAGGTAAGGACGCACATCCACTTAACACTACAGAATCCGGAGATAAGCGCTGGCTCCATGAGTTACACTACTAGAACTAATGGTAAACGCCCACCTCTCTGGCTATTTGGGTTGTAAAAGAGATTTAGTTTCTGCGTTAAATTGTTATTTAACATTATTTTTACCGCATTTTATTCTATTGCCTAAGAATTTTCTCCAAACTGATTTGCATAACCATTTTTGCTTAAATTTTCATAGTAACCAAGCCAATGTCGCCCGTCTGAATTTCACAAAGATCGCGGAAAGATTTTAAGATTTTTCAAACTGAAAAAAAAAATTACTAAAGGCAAAAAAATCTAATTAATATACCAAGAAAAAACTGAAAAAATGATTCTGTATTACGTATTATAAAGCCAATCAAATACGGGTGACGAAATAAACAATTTCAAATATAAGAAATTTCTCAGCAATTTGTATAAACAAATAACAATATGATTTGTACTTGCCAACTTGGTGCTTGGCATACCCAGACATTGAATCGATCGTTCTTAGATCGAAGGCGGCACCATATCCTCGACTCTAAGACCCCGAGTTAAGGTTTAAGGTAGAAAAGAAGGTCACACAAATATTTGAATCTCGGCAGAGCCGGCATTGAACTGTAGACCTTGTGGTTGGAAAGCAGAGATATTACAAACTGAGCCAACCAGGTCCGCTACATAAGCACCACACAAGATAAGAGCTTGTTTGACAGATCGTGATACCTGATTTTGACACGGTCACTCTGATTGTGCACACGTGGAGTCTAAATTTTTTTTATAAAACAATGTTTTTTAAAATATGAACTGCAGTGAGCAGTGCACAGTTATATACAGCAACCTTCTTCAGGGGATTTACAAAATTGCAACAACAATACAACGATTTATATTCAGTAGCACATGGGCAAAACACTTTAACAGGAAATGACGCAACTACTGAATTACGCTTTAGTGTTAAAATAGATCTTTATGCAAAAAAATCAATTATTTTGGGGCTTGCGGTTAGCACTAAAAATATGGTTTTAAAAACTAAAGATTTTTTAAAAAAAAAGGGTGTTGTATGACTTCCTCAAATAATAACACTTCCTCAGTTTCCCTCCCGCACTTACTAAGCTTTGCTTACGCCTAATTGTTATTATTATTATTGTTATTATTAATTATCATTATTATTATAATTACTATTGTTATTTAGTAAATTAACTGTTTATTCTTTTGTCTCACGATAAGTCACTGAATGTTGTTCGCGACGTTAAGAATAAACAGTTAATTTACTAACAGCCACGATGCATAATAACCTATTTTATAACTATTGTTATTGTTATTATTATTATTAAAGGGCTTTTTTGCCATTTTAGTACGTTGACCATTAAATGATAATTTGAAACAATGCTCTTTAAGCAAATTCTTAATTCTCACAAAGTCGACTTATCCTTTTCTTTAATTGTAACTATATTTCTTGACTGATCGAAGCAATAAAGTGATTAGGAAAATAATTTTTCTTTAAGATGGTTGGTGAGTTTAACTATGTTCTTAGAAAATCCAACCTATTCATTGTCAAAATGGTACGCCCGATTGACAAGGATCATTGGGGCCGTCTAGTATGGAAAACGTGTAACAAAAGGTATTAATAGAAACTCAACAAAAGACTCGCTTTGTTTTCTTCTTAGGATTCTATTAATAGGTTACCATTACTGTTATCAAGTAGAATATCAAAAAAGGCAATTTATCACTATCCTCATGCAGCTTTCATTGCGAAACAAATATTACGTTGTAAATTATTTGGATTATATCGCACAGCAAAAAACTGTCAGAAACACTCCTTTTAAAATCGTCACTGTTTTTATGAGCAGGGCAGCGATACAGTCAGATTGTCATCCATGCACTAATAGTATAGGACGATAGTCTAAAAGGGATTTCGTTAGTGGTATAATTAGAAAAAGTAATTGATTCTAAACCATAATATTTTTCTCATCATTACAATATCTGATCATTTTTTGAAGACATCTTTTAGCTATACGTCATCATTGGTCGAATATAGCAAATTTTGATGCAATTAATTTAATAAAGAGCAACAATTTCATTTTTTTAGCTTATTTGGCAAAAAAAAATCAAAAAGAAACTTTGGGACAATTGAAACGGTTAGAAATTAGTGAAAACTAAAAATGAGGTTAGTTTTTACAGGAGACTTCAATTTTTTTCTTAGTTCATCAATGCGAAGGTAAAACGTCTTAGTTTCGTAAATTAAATATAACTAATTTCAGTGTGATTTTATCGTTTACCTGTCACATATCCAGCCCACGTGTGGAAAGGTTTCAATATACTTTATTCAATTTTCCCCAAAAAAGAATAAAAAGTGTACCTGTTTGGGGATAAAAAAAACTAAATAGTTTAGCAATTTTAATATTTTTTCTAAATTTTTAAGACAATGAACAGAAATATTGTGGTCCTTGTTTATCAAAAGTTGGTAAAAGCAAGAAGTCAAAAGAAAACTTAAAGTGGGAATAATAGGAGTTTACAACACGACTTATTATAATTCCACTCGGTCACACAAATGTTTACAATCTTAAAGATGTTTTGTCCAAAGGTATATCATGATTTCATTCGCTCATCTTTCATGATCATGGAAGCGAAACTTTTTTAATTCCGGCATTAGAAAAAAGGATATTCCTTTTACACAAACTCACTGCATGGTGTTTGAAAATTACTGGAAATGCTCAGATGTAGAAAAAAAGTAATTACTTTCGGATTTTTTGAAGCTATTGCTGACACTTGATCTACGCTATTTTTTTAATTAGAATATTGTTTTTCGGACTGAGGCTGGATGTTCTTATTGCTTGACCCATTTTAGGCTGAAAATAGTCTTACGAATATTCTTAGTTTTCGAGAATACCGGTGACATTGAATTTCCGTTTTTAAAATGACTGTGGTGGTATCGAAGAGCTTTAAAGTTAATAGATCTATATATGGTTTTGTCATTTGGGATTAGAGTGCAATTGGGATACATGTAATCAGTAATGTTTTTTTCAAACATACAAAATTATATTCTTAACAAAATCTGAGCCTCAGCATTATTCTTAAAATGTTCTTAAAATTTAGCCAATTTCAGCCTCAATATTCTAATTCTCAGTCTAAAGTATATTTTTATAAAGAAAGAGTAAAATTCTGACTCATCAGCTTCACAAATAAGCTTTATGGTCAGCCATGTAAGACTCTACTTCTTAAAAAAGCTGAAGGTCATTTCATCTCTAAACTAGATTCAACTGTATTGCAACCTGGGCAGTATTTTACGATTGAACAAAAAAAAAATTGAAAACTGAGTTACAAAAATACTTACTTTTTCCCAACTTGATTGTGTCACGTAATTCGATCATTTCGAGCTAAATTTAATTTTTTCATATCGATAATTAAAAAACAACACAGAAAGTACCCTGTCTAATTTTGCCTTTGTCCCATGCACGTTTTAAGAGACGGTGACTTACATCAGAACGCAACAGCTGAATTATCCTTATTTTCTTCATGTATATTTATACAGCTCTGAATTTTCAATTTAGTCATTGCGCATGTCAAGTGTTCATTCCCAGACAAAGTAAAAGCGTAGGAGAAACCATTCGATTTGTTGTTGACTAACATTTTTTATTGCCCTCCTACGTCATCACCCACGCAATTTTCGCCCCACCACATGGCATATGTTTTAACTTTTATCTCAGTTTGTTTGAAATAGTTTTTTAGTAAAACCTACTAATTAAGTTTCCAGTTTTATAATATGATTAAAAAAACTACACCGCATGCAATCAAGTTAGACACGAGCAGCAAAATAAACGAATGAAATAATTTTAGGAGACTGAACACAGCAAACACGGCTTTTTAAAGGTTTTTAAATCTTTATATTGCGTAGGAGGTTGGGGTTGGTCTTATGGCAGGTTGTTTGAACTGAAGGAAACCTTAAAAATGCAGTTAGACGTGTGATTGGCGTTTTGACGAATAGAAAACTTTCAAGTAGCAGAGACTTAAAAGGTTTCCGCTATACCCGGCCTTTTCGCAGAATAGACTATGCTGTTCAAATTAAAGAATAACTGGTCAAACTTCTTAACAAGATTGTATTGTATGATTTTCCAAACTTCCAAACTATAGTTTTCGTTGAATTAATCAAAGGCATATTATTCTTGTCAGAATATGATGGAATGATTAGTTCAGAACATTTATATTTACCCATATGAAACTTCAACCAAAATTTTAACTATCTAGAAGTACTCCACTTTCCAAGCTATATAACAGACTTAATGCGGGACAAAAACGGAAAAATTTCAACATAAAAGCAAACACGTGTTTCAAAACTATTTTTTGAAAATCATTGATAGCCTTTTTTAATTTCGTAATTAAAATAAAAATAGAATTTAAACCTAAATATAGAGCTGGTCTCATAGAAACGGGCAACATTCAACGGAATTACCCATATGTTTATTTGGAAACCTATCTCTTCACCATGTGTGTTCCGCAGAAACGCCCACGTTATTTGAAAAATTTCAAAAAATCTTTATAGAATATAATCATATATCGTTGACTACAACTGCCTTTTTTAGAATACAAGCACTCGTCTGACGAGCAATTTTTCCTGGACATATATCAAGTTTACGTGTCAATTTTTTTTTGTTTGCATGGATGATCAATAAGTTTTTCTTTAAAATTTTCCGTTGACAAAGTTTTCTTGCTCACGGAGACGGCAACAAGTTTCGGTTTACTAAATCAATAATACCTTTGCTATATTTTCTTGTTGCCAACTGTATACACAAGTAAGTTTCAGATATGCTAGCTTTTTCTTAACAATCTAAGACAAGGAATTTTTCATTGTCAAGATAAAAATCGCTCGTTTAGACGTGGCTATATACTAAATCAGTAAATGGATTCCGCTTCTGAAATTAATGATATATCATAGTTTATCTTAAATATAAGAGATAAGTTTTGGAATTCACACGATAGCTCATGATCAGTTCTAAGACGTCCTCTAATTGTAAACATTAGGCAAGCAATGCGCCCGTGGGCTAACAATACGCGAAAAAAGGAAGACAACAATATTTTTGTACATGCTTTTCCTTCATCCGCTTTTTAATAAATTCGAAAACCATTTTTAAAAGTTTTTGGAATTGGGAAAAGAGTTACAATTTATGTTAAAAGTGATTTCTATAAAAATAAAAAAACACGTAATTGAAAGACAGTTATACTCACACAAGAAGACTACGGCCGTAAATACTGCAGTGGCTTGTAAATTTTAAATATCTAATGAAATTTATTATAATAATAAATTAATTTAACAAGGGACGTAATACAATGAAGGACTAAAGTATAAATAGTTTTAATAGTTTTATTCCCCCAGTTTTGCAACGAATCAGCTCGCAGCACTTCACCGCTCTCTTTTAGAAACTTCTAGTTCTAATAGTAATATATTCCAACCTTACACATTTATATGCTTGTGAAATGTGCTTCATTGCCGAAACATGTCAATCGCCATTAATGCAGTATGGATATTAATTAAGGTTTTATTTATTTCACTGCTTGTTCGTTCGTTTCAAAGGTTACGGGAACACTGCCTGGCAAATGAGATTATTACTTGTGCCAGCAGCGAAGCGCGGCACAAGTTTGGGTTTGCCCCGTGTTTTTTTTTAAATTTGTGTCGAGGTCTTTAGCCACTTGATGTAATACTTGATATACTGGACAGCGGCTATATTTATCCACGAGCTGGCACAAGTATATGCTCCCAGAGCGTCTTGTTATTAAAAATAAATTGTATAGCTCATTCTCGGAAAATATCTCAAGTACATAAAAACTCGGCTAACTGCACATGGTAAAAAACTTCACGTCTTATACTATTAGTATTAGTTGGTTTCATAAGGTTCCAGTTCAGCGCGCATGGCGGTCAGTTATACAAAAGAATCTCATTAGAATGAATCTGCTTTGAATCTCATTATTTCACCTCCATCTGCTATTGTTATATCCTCGTGAAATCCAAGAGCACGCTTTTACGGGTCAACATAGATGCCAACCACCAAAGCTTTCATAAGCGGGAGACATTTTTATGAGTCGACTTTTATCTAAGTTCTTCTGGTTGACTTAAAAATATCAGTTCTCGCTTTCAGTTTGACAGTGCAGTGGGGTCTTCAACAATCCATGACAAAAAATGTCAGGATGACGGCTGGCAGCGCGTGCACTATGTCTATAAAAGTGGCCTAAAACAGTCTGTTCGATGTTTGATCATTGCAAGAGTGACGTATATTTAACCCTTTCGAGTTTTCTAACATCATGACCCTCGATAGTGTTGTAAGTCTTCAAGTATAAAATAAGTATTAATAATATTAGTGGACGTAAAAAGCGGGTGAGTAGACGAGGCAAAAAAGTGTAAGTTTCCCGCCAAAAACGGGAGAGCGGGGGACGAGGCAAAAAAGCGTAAGTTTCCCGCCAAAAGCGGGAGACGAGGCAAAAAAGCGTAAGTTTCCAGCGAAAAGCGGGAGACGAGGCAAAAAAAGCGTAAGTTTCCCGCCAAGAGCGGGAGACGAGGCAAAAAAGCGTAAGTTTCCCGCCAAAAGCGGGAAAGCGTGAGACGAAGCAAAAAACGTCGCTTGCCAAAAGCGGGAGAGTTTGCATCCATGTCATAAAGACAATCTTGATAATTTCCAGATATCCAAAAATAGCAGTATCGCGTCTATTAATACATGTAACTGAAAGTCTTTGCCAATTACAATATTTTCTTTCGATATTCAAATAGATAAACTGTTAGAACCGAAGCGCAGTTAAATTTTTAGTTCGCAACAGCAAATGCTCATGACCGCACAGAAGTTGCCAAAAGATTGACGTATAATTTAAGTTTTTGGGCCAGTTTGAATAACATCACATTCAATACTTACATGCTTACGGGCAAAAAAAAACGCAACAATAAAATATAGTAGAAATAGGAAAGTCCTTCGGCAAAAAATGGCAATGAGTGCATGATTGATTTTTTAATATCAATTTTTTATGAAAACAAATTTAGTAGAAGCACACGACGTTATACTGCACCTTACAAATCATATAGATCTTCTCAACTTTCATGCACGCATTGCCATTTTTTGCCGATTGACTTTCCTATTTCTTTTATATTTTTTTGTTGCGTTTTTCTGGATTTAAGTCCAGAATCAAAAGGGAAACACGCTAAAAGCTGAATTTATAGCCGCACAACAGACCCCGTTTCGATTCAATTGCACAGCTCCTGAAAAATCTAGAAATGGGTCTTTATTGTTCGAAATTGTGTCTATTAGTTTCACATTTAGTATTTTCATATTACCGAAAACTTACCTCAGTTTTATCAGTTTGAATTGTACGAACGTGTATTGTCCTGTAGTCAACTAATCTTTTCGGAGCAAACTTTACACTTTTTAAAAAATGGCTCGATGGACTTGTTATTGGAAATAAGTGTTAGCAAAAAAGAAGTTTAACAAGAAGATAGAATGGTAAGAACAAGAACAAGAACGACCACGGAGAAAAACGGAAAAATTAGCAAGTGGATATGAAGAAAATGGAAGAAAAAACAGAAAAGACACAGAAGCGGTGAATTACGACACGTAATTTTCTTATCTGATAAATTATGCATTTAGCACAAACAGGAAGTTGTAAGCCAACAGCAACTAAAAATGGAACTTTTTTAAAAAAATGATATGTCTTTATATAGTTCCCATTGCAGACCATACTAATACCGAATTACAGGAGTCACGCCAAATAACATTTTTTTTATTAGGAACCAGTAAAACGATGTTCAGGATCAATCTTACTATTTTCAGGCTTATTTTGTTCGTAACCGTATACCGTAGATTTTTAATACTAATATAACGCGCTTAGGTGTTCTTATATGCTTTGTTTTTCTTGTGATCGGAAGCGGGCAGTATCTTCCGTACTTTGTTGTGAAAAGATAGTGCAAGTATGTTCATGTGTGTGTGGGCACGACACGTCATCTTAATCGCATAAACGCTTTTTTTTAATAAGAACTAGTAAATTTTTCCGAGGCTCATTGCTCTTAATTTTTTGGCTGTTTCAGCATTAATTTTTTTCTTTATTTGTTGTTATTTTTGTGAGTGGTAAACTTGAAAGAATGAAAAATATCGAAACAAAAAGACAAGGCATTGAAAACAGTGCTGATCGTCTGC
>JAPEIX020096917.1:0-10330 GCA_026122405.2 Zoanthus sansibaricus
TTAGTTAGTATACACGTACATTTTTGTAACGAGCATCTTTTTTGCTCATCAATGTCTCGTGTTGAAATAAAGTTATAAAATAAAGTTATAAAGTTATAAATAATAAATACATGAATACTTTTGCGCAGCTTTTGTGAAATTTACGGAATCATACTTTGATTTTTGATATATTTATTTTTTGTCTTACATTCATACTGTACATTTTGTGACTTCGAGGTTCCAATCTATAGTAGTTTTGCAATGGTTTATCATGGGATACCGTGGAGTATGCCACGCGTCTCATATCCAACGCGCGCTTGTGGAATAATTGTTAATTATTTATCCCATGCCTTAAAAAATGCAACTAACTAATTTATCCCCGCATGGAGAACGAAGAAATAAAACCGCAGTTTGTGCCGACTTTTAAGCTCTCACAATGTTGACCTACAACTAGTTGGCGCCATTTCGGAAATGTATACACACAGTTTTGGTGCCATTTCAATACTCTCTCGCAAGTAATGGCGGGAAAGCAGGATGGAATACCATCCGTTGGATACTACCCGTTGGATACCGCAGAATATGCAACAACTTTCCAGGGCTCTGATTGGTTTTATTTTCTAAGGCATGGGATAAGTAACAGTATTGATCATAGAGAGAGAAGATTGAGAGGGAGCCAAGGAATTTGATGGTGTGATAAGGTGAAAGATGATAGGGAAAGAAGAAGTTGGTGGAGGAAGATGCCTTTGATAGAAGGCATTATATTGGAATTGGAGCATCGGGCAATCGACCCCTTAATTAAAATAGGGAAAATGAAGGAAAAGAAGACGACACAGTTTTGACAATAAAATCACTTATAGATTGGAAACAAAGATTACAATCACAAAATTCTGATAGTAAAAATGAAAAAAACTTTGTAATCTGACAAATCTTTTCATAATTTACTCTAAACCCAGTTGTACTTCGCACGAAAACTATTTTTTAAAAATCAATATAGCATTTAATTTAATTTTTAAACGCTACCAATCAGAAATAAAATAACGAAACGGGAACTCAATATTTTTTTTATTGACTATAACTGAATGTTTCAAAACACTTCCAAATAGAACTGAACAAAATGCTCCAAAAAACAAAAATTGTGCATCAACGTCTTGGTAACAAATAAGATTTATTCTCCTTTTTTGTGTTTGAATTGCTGACAGCTGCAAAGCAAACAATGGAAAAAACTCGTTTCTGACGGTAAGAATATGTAAAATAATAAAGCGTTAGAGAACTATATGGATAATCGTAAATTATACGCATTATTTCAAAACCCATTTCGAAAGCATTTTTAGCAGTTATTTTTAAAACAACAAAAAGGTAAAACAATACGCACTGTATATATCGTTTTTCCTGAGTTAAGACTGAGCGAAAATTACCGGATCATATAACTGTCAAAAATAATAACTCCAAATCGTTACTTTTGCTTTTTTATAAAAGTCTAGTTTGAGACATTGATACATTAGATTTAGCAGCATTGTTTCAATATCACTCCTACATTTGTAGAATTTAGTATTTTGCCCTTCAGCCTCGTGTTTAACAGTTTGCACTTCCCTGTGCAAACACGGTAGATAAATTTTTCATTTCTTAATGGAATGAGTATTGCTTCAATTTTCACAAATAAACTTAAAACGAAACTCATTCTCCGTTTAATATTCATTAAGATTTTAAAACACAGTAAATTTGTCTCAGTTCTCTGACTAACGGGCGATCTTTTTCGTTCTGCTTATTAAATTTTCAGATGAGACGATTAATCGCCAGCAGCAAAAGGTATTACCTACAAAATTCAATTATTTGCTCGAAATTTTAACAAAAAACATATTATCGCATTCAAGTTTTCATTCACTTCAAGCACAACAAATTAAATTAACTTACCACCTCTGCAACCTGTTTATAACCTTTTAAAAAAATTCTTAGTAGAATATTTGTTTTTAAGTTCTCTAATAACTGTATTGAATGACTGACACTCGAAACTTAAAATATAAATACGTAAGAAACACATCGATTGAAATGAGGAATTCGATTTTAAGGATACTTAATGAATCTTCATCATGTTTATATTTACCGGTTTTGTTAATGTTGATGGCCCATAGGCTCTGAGACAAAGGGTTTTGTATGGGTATCAACAATCCCTGTTAAAGTTATTCACAATAAATCAAGCAAAAGAGAAAAATTTGAATCCCAAATTTGAGGCGCTCGTTGTTTAAGACAAAACAGCCGAATTTGCATATGACGTCTAGCAGAAAGAAATGCGAAATTACCGAAAGTGGCCACTGAAATGAAACTCAAACTTTTTTCTACAAGATTCTGAAAAATTTATGTCTCTTGACAGCTTGTTAATTGTCAAGAACATATCGCAGAGTGAACGACAGCCGGAAGCTTTTGGGTGAATTTGAAACAAAATCACCTGATATGAATTGAGTGATACAGCGTAAATCAAGGAAGTTTAAAAATGATTTAGATGTAAAGTCCGGCTCATGACAACAATTTAGACAAGTTTCTTTACTATGCGTTTATTGTGTATCTTCGCATTGGTGCTGTACTGGAACTCGCGCTCTAAAGGTAAGAAGATCAAAGCGTTATATGGCTTCGTTACATAGCAGGAATTGTCCAGTGATATTAAGTTAATTTGCTAAACACCATGGCAAAGCAAAAGTAAATGCAATAAACTTGAAATTGAAACTATGAAATAACAAAGGGAATGAACTGGAAAATTTAGGTCATTATAGAACAAAAATCTGACTTGGAAGCAATTCTATTATTTAAAACACTTGATGAGATTTCAGATTATACTTATTATATAACGTACAATGAACCTAGGTAACAATTCTTGTGTTAGATTTTCACAAACAAAAATTTGGCAGCGACGATTTTTAACACCTATGTACGTATTCACGAGATCCACGTACTTTTTGTTACAAAATCGTTTTAATAGTTTTTGATTCCGTACATGTATTCCTAATTTGTTAGAGCAGTTTATCAACAATGCCGTCGGCATGCCAATATCATTTTGACCCGGTACTAGCACAAAACTTTAAAAAACAAACTAAATCGTTAACAATAAATTACTAAGTCAGATAGAACAAGAACTTTACGGTTTCCAAAAAGGAATTTCCTAACGATATCGGGCACAACAAATGCAATATCGAAATCATAAATGATTAGGCCGTGTGAAAACCTTTACAGTTAGTTTACAAAATCTTTGTACAAGCTCTTTCACGCGGTATATAAACAAGATGCCGGCTCACATAAATATAATTAGTTCTAAAAAGTTGACTTGTTTATAGCAGACAAATTTGTTATTTAAATTTGTTTTAAGGATAAAACTGTTTCTAACAAGCTGGAGAAAATGTGATTTGTTTAATTTTTGTTTTTGCGAGAGTAAATTTGCCAAGCATTGTATGCATTCTTGGAAGGCCCACGTCACACATGCATGGATACCAGCACCAGGGATCCATAACGTCAATAACAAAGGAACGTTTTCAAATGCAGTTCTATGCTGAGCTATATAAATCAAAAGCATACGGAGATATTCGAAGTTTCCAGACGGTGATGAAAAAATGAATTTAATAACATCAACATCCGTTCCCAGGGCCAGTTCTCAAAAGGAGTGATTGAACAGTTTTACAAGTAGATACGTTTTACGCCGTAGTGAAATAAATGTTTAAACTAACGTTTCGGACTGTAGTCTATCGCCGGGGTGAATGAAGAAGATATAAATAAAGAGGTGGTTATATAGTGATGCAAATCAAGATACCGTAATGAGATTAGTATGTAAAAAACAAAAGGAAATAAAAGATAGAAATGTGTGAAAAAAAAAGATGTTGAAAAGACAGAAAGCTTCCGCGACAAAAAGTGAGAAAGAAAGAAAGGACAGAAGGTGGGACGTTCATTTATTCTGAGGGGATAAAAATAACTTTGCTGTTTTCAATGTTCCATTTATTTTACATTTTTAATTTTATTCACTTGAAAAGGTTCTATGTGGCATAATACTTAACGGGCCAGCTGCTTTTATCAAAAGTGAGATACTGTGAGCATTACTGGAGATTTGGTCTACAAAATGAATAAAAGAATCTCTTCTGGAATGTTAGAACAAAACAATATGCCAGATAAACAGATAGGATACGATATATTTTTTTGTATTTTTTTAAATAACAAACATCAGAGATCTGTAACAAAACACCATTAGTTTGCAATCTGTCCGGTATGTTTGAGTCAGCTGTAATAACTCGTGAAAATAATAAATTAGGCGAAATTGTTTCTGAATCTGAAACTGCTCGTTCTTGAATAGACTTTTAGTCCATGGCATATCCTGCTGATAATAGCTGATCCACCGTGAGGGCGTCCATTGGGAAAGATCATAAGAGTTTGCACAGCAGAGTTAAGAGACTAACTAAAGTACATTGCAGGGTCGTAACGAGGGATATGGGATCAGGGATCAAAGGCCTAAAAAGAGCCGGGATCAGGGATCACAGCCCCGGGATCAGGGATCACAACGCATGAGATCGGGATCAACAGTGTTTTTCATGGGATCAACAAACTTTTTCGGGATCAGGGATTAAAATTATCATCGTTTTTGAGATCAGAGATCAACATTTTGGGATCAGTTACAAAAAAAATATCCCTCGTTACGACCCTGTAAATAAAGTATGTTTTTATTTGTTTTAATTTAGCATGGATCCGCTAAAAGGTTGTCAGTCTTAAAAAGATTACAAGAAAGATTGTGCTGTGCAAAGTGCAGGGTCAGAAAGTGTAAAAAATTGACAGGCCATAGCAGTTGAAAATTAATTGTGCAAAACTAAACATTTTAAGCAAAGTGTTTTAAAATTCTTTAACGCAAAAGTTTTTGACATTAAGAATAAATTAAATGTTTCAGTAGTTCATTAAATTGCAGAAATTGAATTACAAACCTGCAATTGTGGACGAACAATAAAGAAACATCAAAAACACGTGACTGTAAAACAAAACTTGTTGTTGTAGGCACGTCATGGTTGTTCAGCTTTGAATGGTAAATGTTCTTTGCTTTATTATCTCTCTCTTCATAGTCCGTAGTGTAATTTACACCAAGTATAAGACAACTCGACGATTTCACCCTGTAAAAACATAAAATACGCTTCAGTTACAAGTAATAAAATTGAACAGTAAGCTAAATCCTTTACGAGCCTAGTTGCCCATGGAGCCGGCGCTTATCTTCGGTTTCTGTAGTGTTAAGCGGATGAGAGTCTGACTTCCCCTGGACGGGACACTAATCCATTGCAGGTTAGCTCCCAGCAAATGCTGGTACTCATTTACCTATCCCGGAAGCCGGGATGGAAAGCTGAGTTGGCTTATTAGGCGGAAAAGAAAGTCACACAAATATTCGAATCTCGCTAAACTGCCGGGATCGAACTGGGGACCTTGTGGTTGGAAAGCAGAGATCTTACCATCTGCGCCAACCACGTCCGCCCAAAATTGAACAGTAGTCTCTAGCTAACACTGCATTCTGATTGGCTAGTATTGAAAGTCTTTCGAGAACATTCTGCATTTTGATTATAACTTTGCTACTGGAGTCTAGAATCAACATTATTTCAGCTGCAGAAAACTATCAAGAATTTTGTCTAAGTTTTGTGGCTGATATTTTTAATATAAATACACGGGTTTTTTTACAAGAACCAGTAAATTTTACCGATGCGCATTCTTAAATTTTTGGCTGTTTCCCTCAAGTTGTTCTTAATTTGTTTTTATTAAATATTTGTACATGTTATTTTATAGCAGAAGAAAGTTAATTGAAGCGTATATTGATAAAAAAAAATCTAAAAATTATCTGCCTCGTGATTTCAAACTTGCTTTCATTATTTTGGGTGAATAAATGTTTTTATAAAGTTAATAGTGTAAAATTAATTAGATAAACTGAAACAT
Source organism: Zoanthus sansibaricus (assembly GCA_026122405.2). Lineage (NCBI taxonomy): Eukaryota > Metazoa > Cnidaria > Anthozoa > Zoantharia > Zoanthidae > Zoanthus > Zoanthus sansibaricus. Next base: position 5,914 of record JAPEIX020096917.1, read on the forward strand.
GAGCAACTTACTCTGTCAAGGTCACTCTCTACCCTTAGACCATATTTTAGTTACTTTTAGTGATATTTTTGATAATATCTCCGTCATTATTTTGAAATGCGAAAAATCCGATAATCACATCACAGATTGAATAAAAAGGAAGCCTCTTCAACATTTTGAGGTTTTTTGGATGAGATTTGAGGGAGGCGATAGGTTTTGTAAATGTTTTACGTTGAACTAAACTGTTATGCAAATAAAAGAGAATTTACGGTATACAATGCGGTTTAACAGACAAAACAATACAAAGTAATACAGTAAACGTTGCTGGGTAAATTGTTCACGTTTGTTTTTACTAATTAATTCAAAGCAAGACTTATTTTAAAAAAACTGTAACTTATAAAACGCGTATGGCTATTATAAATTATTGGTCCTTGATTTCCGGATAGGTTCACAGGTTGTTCGCCGTTTTGGCAGTTTTGAATGTTTTGACTTGATCGATCAAATGACTATATTTTACCAAGGGTTCATTAACGTCTTTTACTTCTTTTAAGATGTAAAAGACGTAATGAACCCTTGATTTTACCACTCTCAGGTGGACGGAGACTTTTCACAGACACACACTCAGACACAGATACAGTGTCTCCGAGGGCCTACGGTTTAATGTCCTTATCGGTGAACAGGCGAAGGTCTAACCATAATCAAAGGCAGCACCTCCTCCTTAATTATTTTAAGACCCTGAGTGTTGGTCCATCAGGGAATTAAACTCGAGCCTCGGATAGACTGCCATCTTACCAACTAGGCTAACCCGAGCCTTTTAGTTTTTATTTTTAGCATGAAATTATTTAAAAAAACAACAACGTTTAGAGTCGGAGATTCCACTCATATACATTATTGATATCTCCAATTACTAAACTCATTAATTTGTAGCTACGCTTTCGCAACAGTTTCGAAAACAGTTTTTACAGCTTTTTATTCCATTCTTAAATCTTGGAAAGTAAAAGTAATAGACGCTAAGCATATATTAATTTTCAAATGATGTTTTAAAGGACATACTTCATATTTAAAAGATCAAGGGCCTTTTATATTTCTCATATTTTAAAAAGCATTTACCAGAAAGTTACAAATTGTCAGTCACACTGTTAATCCCAGAGTCGTGACATCATGAGTCAAGTAAATTTCAAAATATTTTCTACTGTTTTGACTCTGCAACACGGAAGATATTAGAACACCACCTCAGGACTTTCTTCAATCTTCTGCACAGACAAAATATGGCGACCATGAAATAATTTTGAATTACAATAAACAAGGTCCGGCTGGTGTGTATTTAAAAACATTGACATTCACTCCGACGAAGGATGAAAGTCTGAATTGTGAGATCGAAAATGTTTCTCACTTCGGTGTAAAACTTGTCTATTTGTAAAACTGTTTTAGTGTTTCTGTAAAAACACAAGCGCAGCGTTACATTTCAATTATGACAATAATTGTTTATACATTGTGTGAATCAAAACAAAAAGAGAGAACGGCGTTGTTGTTTTTAAAGATTTAGTTTTTTAAAAGACTAGAGAGCTGAGAGATATAACTAAAATATTTCTTTCACTAAAATTAAAAGCGAGCATTTTTGGAAAAGCTGGGAAAGAGTTCTACTTTATATATGTTATTGTTAGGAAGTTTTCCTTCTTTCTGTTTTGAACATCTCTTCTAGTATAGTTATAGGCCGCACTCGAAGAAACCTCTGTTAGTAACTCATGTTATCATTATTCATAAGTTATAGAAAATATAACATTTATACATGCATGGACATGTTTTGAATTCAAAAAAATAAAAACTTCCCCGTAGAGAAAGTTTAATTATTCAATGTCAGGGAAACGAGAACTCCAACAAAGACCTTTAGACTTAGTTAATCATTGAAGTACTAATATCGAAACAAAAATAACTCTAAACTAGCGTAATAACGGAAGAAAGGTGTGCATGATTCGTAGAATTTGGCTCATTGTAATGTCGTTATTCGACAAAAATAGCATATTTGAAGGCCATCAAACCGAGAAGTGTGACATATGTCAACCGTTTTGAATATATAATATATAAAATCAGTTTGAAAGAAACCTATGCTGTAATGTCAATCTTGCATCCTATGAACTTTCATCGATGTATTTTGTTAAAGAACTTTCTTATGAAATAAAAATTGCAAATAATGGTAGCTTTCCACAAGATAAACTAGTAATAAAATTAAGGTGCTACGTGCGGCGTAAAACTGCAAATTAGTGTCAAAAGACAAAACTTGACGTTTCATTGAGTAGGAGAACTCTTGACTAAAAGTATGCGGGCAAAGAATTCGACAAAAATCATTTCTCTTAAGAAATGTACTAAAGCAAAAACCAAAAATGTCTCACGGTTTGATGTTATTATTTCACTTATTAAATGCACAATGTGATAATTGACATTTACTGAAATCTGTCCTTGCGTGCAACAAATACTCGATGTTCTTGTGACTTAACTTGCTACTTTCCATATTAGTAGCGATATTGAGTAAACTTTAGAAGGTGAATGTTTCAAACTAAAAGATACTCGATAGGTTTCGCACCCTATATCTTGCACAAATGCAAGCCTTTTTGACCTGATCCACATCCGTGAAAATATCTTAAATCAATTAAACAAAATAACTGAAATAATTTTGAAACTAGAAAGCGGTTGGTTTGCAAAGCACGTACGTTTCAGTAATTTGATACAATATTGCCACTTCTAGCAAGAATAAAGCTTTATTCAGCAAAAGTATTAGAGCAAAGTTCGTTTCAAAACGATTTCTCTTAAGCGTTGAAAAATGATGTTCGAATGAATCTTTCTAAGTTTACCAGTAAAGGTTTTAGATATTGGGACACCGATCAAAGTGATCAACGCTGGAACGCGGTCATATAGCGAAGTGACACGGTCATGATAATATAGTAAAGCAAAATCACTCGTACACGAAAGTCAAACTGCATCTAATTTACAAGCTCGACGTGACTTGGCTTCAAATTAATGGCAACTGAAGCAGGGCTTCAACACTTAAACAACTTATAGGAAAATAAAAAGCGTAACCATTCCTATGAGACAAATTTGCTGTATAAACAGATTTCTAATCAGTTATATGCCTACACCATATCTATTAACTAGTATTTGAATTCAGTTTGAGTATAATAATTACCGCGTACCTGTAAGTCAAAATCTTAAAACAAGCCCACGTAAGGATTTGTTTTTCCTAAAGGAAGATATGCTGGTAGAACCAAGATTATTCCAATCACATATGCTAGTCCTTACCTTCTGTTCCGTATAAGTTTTTCGTTTCCTCACATGTTTATAATAATATAACCAATGTTTGGAGCCAACACGGTAGGTCTTGTTTCTGACAGCTTAGTGAACTTGCAATTAATCGATAAAATACAAAAGTAAAGATAACTTTTTTTAACTATATTGAGGCCAGACACGTTCGTGGGTTTTCGCACAATATTCTGACTGTAAAATGAAGCGACCGGAAGAGGCGATTGTCTTCGTCAGAGACGTCGTTTCTAGGTAACATAGCTATTCAAAAAGGTGCCGAAACCAGGAAATCTCATCACAGATAACTTTGCATTTGCGACTTTTTTTTATGAAAAGACTCATAAAAGATGTTTGATATTTCAGTGCAATGCACAACTCAGAACGACTAACTGTCTCGGGTGTATTGTTACATAATATTGGCCAACTGCTATCAAACTAATGTAGTATTAAATTGTGTTGCCTGTGGTGGCGAGCGGGCAGCAAAGAGAGCGGGGAAAGGAATTTCTCCCTGGGGGCTTGCTCCTTATGTCCCTACACCTACAGAATGGGAGCTTGCTCCCTATGTCCCTATACCTACAGAATGGGGGCATGCTCCCTATGTCCCTATACCTACAGAACAGAATAATGATGATAATGATACAGTAGTAACAAAAATAAATAGGGCTAAATAACAACAGGAACATCTCCCTTTCAGAAGACATTTATCAAATGGAAGGTATAGAAGTACAGCCTTTTAACATAGTATATGGGATCAGGGATCAGACCTTAAAATGAGGCCGGGATCAGGGATCAAAAGAGTCGGATCGGGGATCAGGGGCATTTAGGGTCAGGATCAAAATATTGTCCCAGGGATCAGGGATCAAAATTTTTTAGTATAAATTTTTTAGATCAGCCGGAAAAAATATACCATATTACGACTACGAGCCTGGAATTAGAAATGTGTTTGTTATGCAATTTATTACCTAAACTTGTTTTTAATAATCTTTGTGTTGGTTAAACTGATTCAGCAGGGGCCGCGGAGCTGGGGGGGCAACGGGGGCAATTGCCCCCCCACGTTTTTTTCTGACTTTAATTAGTGTTCTAAATTTGTGTGAGGGTGTATCTCCTGTAAAAATATTTCTCAGTTGACTCAAAAGTTTGGGGC
>JAPEIX020096968.1:0-10329 GCA_026122405.2 Zoanthus sansibaricus
CATTTAAAAGCAAGTAAATTGGATTTCACAAAATACAAGAAAAACAAACTTGAGCAGTATGTAGAGAGCCCGGTTAGAGAGACTTCCTATTTTCTGTAGATCATATAATAACGTGAATATATCGATAAACAGATCTTTCTGTCAAACGTTTTTTTTGCGGCAAGTCTAGAACCTTATCCAACAGTTCTAAGTTAAACCCACATTTTCGGCAAAACCGACAAGTTTATTTATGGTAAACGTCAATTTTTCTCTCGGGTCTTAAGGATGTGAGAGATAAAATGGATACCGAAGACGGATTTATTTGACGACTGACTAAACATATAGGGGCCCAGGGAATTATTTCCTTATCTTGAGGCACATTGTATATTTACTGTTTTCAATTCTTCCTTAGACGTTTTAGCACCAAACACACAAGCAGAAGCTAACACAGTATAGTTGAGTAGAATTAATGGACGCACTAAATATGACCTGATCTCCTAGTTGTGGCTTCATGATCATTGATCAGTTGGTTTGAGCGCTTCATCGGTACTGTAGATTCAAATCCCGTTAAATAAACCTGAAAGTGTTTTAGGGTTATTTTGCAATTAATCAGTTAAATTTTGTACATAATTTAAACGATCGTTCTTAGTTAAAGCCAGTTGTTGCTGTATAAACTTCAAAAAGCACACACAGTGAGTTATAGCAACAGAAAGCCAACTGTTTATTGCAAGACAGGCTTGAACAAGATGCTCATTTATAGGTTTTTCAAGGAGTTGAGTGTTAGTGCCGGTATATCAGTTACTGTAAAGCAGTCTAACTTTGAAAGCACTTTTAAACTGTTTTCTTTAATTGTAGTAATCATATGTTTTGTTTGTAAACCCTTTTTTCCACAGTTAATAAAAATTGCTCTAAAAAAATTGATTTGGGATTCGCTCTCGACGCATCGGGAAGCATTGGAAACAGAACTTTCCATGATGTTAGGAATTTCGCCATAAACGTTTTGAAAAAGCTTGATCTTTCCAAAACTGAAACCCACGCGGCAGTCATCGTGTACAGTACCGAACCAAACCTGGTAATCAAGCTCAACCAATTCTACGACTTGAAGAAGTTCTCAGACTTCCTATATCACAACACACCTTGGCTGTCAAAACGAGTAGCCCCAGGATGGATGAACGGGTATGTCTAATTACTATCTGTTTCATATCTATTCTCTTGTTGAAAAACCTCTTAGATGCAGTTATGAAATTATCATATACATATCGAGATTTATTCTCTGCATTTGCTTTAAGAAATTTGAGCCAATATGTTAATACTTCTCAGCTCTGCTCAACTCTGCTTTAACAAATTCGAGCCAATGTGTTAATACTTCTATAAATCTAACTGGCTGTTTTTGAAATAGAAAACAACTGGTCAGGGAACTGCGAACTAATACCGCGGCGAGAAATCATATCCGGCCTTTGCATAAAGTAGAATGTCTTGGCGACGTCTAAAACAAGCAATTGTGGTGTTGAGATAACGATAGCCATAACGACAACGACAACGATAATAGATAACGATAACGACAACAATAATGATAACGATAAGGACAACGACAACGAGAACGATAACAATAACGATAATGATAACGATAATGATAACGATAATGATAACGACAATAATAGATAACGACAACGAGAACGACAACGATAATAGATAACGTTAACGACAACGATAATGATAACGATAACGACAACAGTAATGATAACGAGAACGAGAACGATAATATATAACGATAACGACAACGATAATGATAACGACAACGACAACGATAATGATAACGAGAACTAGAACGATAATATATAACGATAACGACAACAGTAATGATAACGAGAATGACAACGATAATAGATAACGATAACGACAACAATAATGATAACGACAACGACAACGATAATAGATAACGATAACGACAACGATAATAGATAACGAGAACGACAACAATAATGATAACGACAACGACAACGATAATAGCTAACGATAACGACAACAGTAACGATAACGATAACGACAACGATAATAGATAACGATAACGACAACAATAATGATAACGACAACGAAAACGATAATAGATAACGATAACGACAACGATAATAGATAACGATAACGACAACAATAATGATAACGAGAACGACAACGATAATAGATAGCGATAACGACAACGATAATAGATAACGATAACGACAACAATAATGATAACGAGAACGAGAACAATAATAGATAACGATAACGACAACAGTTATGATAACGATAAGGACAACGGTAACGATAACGATAGCGATAATGATAACGATAGCGACAACAGTAATGAAACGATAACGATAGCGATAATGATAACAATAAAGATAAGCGTAACAACAATGATAATGATGGTAGTGTTGATGGTGATGGTGAATAAACTTTATTACCTCTTTGATTCAGAGTAAGTTTGTGTTTTTTTAATTAAAAAAATGACAGATTTTAAAAGTAAAAGTTTTAAATAAGCAAACTTATCTGAAGGTCAGAGCTGAAAGAAAGAACATTCATGCGAGAGAAAACGAATCATCCCAAAGAAAAACTAACTAAAATCAAATACATTTTACAACAGGAAAACAAGAATTGATCTGGCCTTAACTACGGCACATAAAGAGCTATTTTCAGCAACGAACGGAGATAGATCAAAGGTACGCAATGTACTTGTTTTCTTAACCGATGGGAAACAAAACCCTCTGCTTAAGAAAGATGACAGCCTGGAAAACTATTCGAATCCTTTGAAAAAAGCAGGCGTTGAAATCATGGCTGTTGGCTTTGGAGGGGCTATGAAATCCGAACTTACAAAAATAGCTTCATCGCCGAAAAATGTGATGTTCAACTCTGGGTCAGCAGCGGAGGCTCTCACGAAGGCAGTTGGACAAATTATTGAAAACCTTTGCAACCGTAAGTATTCAACTTCGAAGAAAACATACATTACTAATAAAAATCATTGGCTTAACTGAATCACGAAGCTCATAAGAAGATTTTTAAAACATTTTATGCCACCGCTTTCTTTCGTATTTCTCCTGGCATTTGTCTTCCCACGAAAATGGCCGATACACATGATGGATAGATAAATAGATAGATAGAAAAATTTAGGCTAAACTTTTCAAATTTTGATACTATCTCGACAAAAAATACCAAAAAGTTGTTATGGGTCGCGCTTTTTTTATAACATTTTATTAGATACTCACCTAACACCTATCAGGAACAATTTATGCATGAATAAAACCAAAATAATTTAACGAAAAATTGACCAAACACAACAAAATTGCTTTTATACAGTTCCGTTGATAACCCTACAGGAGCAAGGCGCAGATTTCGTACAGCAGTATACTGGTTAAGCAATTTACTGGCTACAGCCTCTGCATGTGCTCATTATCATTGAATTGAAGTAATTAATTCAAAAACGCTTCCTTTTTCATGCCTTAAGGCCTTCTAAGATAACTAAATCATTTGATATTTTCTTATTTTTTCTTATTTTTTTGTAAGATTGCCAGTTAAAGGTCAACCTGGGAATTGTTCTTGACGCATCAAGAACAACAACCAACTCGTTTGATCTCGAAAAAGACCTGGCGAGAGGCGTCGTAGAAGGCTTTTCTCTGACAGAACTTGGATCACAAGTCACTTTAATTACGTGAGTAAATTGAATGATAATGGTCATTTAAAAACTGAGAAATATTTACCGTTCAAAGAGTAATAAATAAATCTCATACCGACACGTCAGTGGCATAAATTATTTCTGCATACCAAATTGATCGAACTCAAGCAAGAGACCAAAGCATAAAGCAAAACGGTATTAAGTCTGAAAGACACCAGAAATAGCCGTATGGCCAAAAATGAAACTATACCTCCCTGTTAAAAGTGTCTCGTGTTTATAACTGTGAATTTAAATGCTCGAATTCGATTGGACTGTGTACCTGTATATAGTTGATGCCAAACAATTTTTTTTACCAGTGCCAGATTTCCACTCGGTCAATGTTGTTGAATATGTCGAGTATGAAGACTTGCACTGTAATCACAACGCGTGACAATCAAGATGCCGGTAGCGGGAAAAGAAAAAAAAAAGAAAAAGAAAAGAGCTGAAAAGAGCGGGGAATGGAGATCATTTTCTAATTTGCGGTTGCAGCTGACAACAATGACAACGTATTCAATTTGTACTGTCTTAGTCTCAGTTTGAAGTTAACTGTTGTGACTTCTCGCTTTCTCTCTCTCGCTCGCAAGTATTTTGAAATATTTGATAGAAAATTATTTTTTTAAAATGAATCCGCAGTCATTAAATCAGCAGCAACTAGGAATTCGAAAACTAAAATTCATGATAAAGTTGCTTGGAATGAGCTATTTACGAAAATTGCTTAAATGCAAGCTGTTGATGGTAGGCTGTTGTAATGCTTGAAATTAATTTTATTGGGAAATAAAGGAGTCTTGTAAATTTTGAAATAAACATTATTGCTGGTGAAAATAAATTAATAGAAATTCATTTCTATTTCAGATTCAGCGACGAAGCGAAAGTCGATAGTAAATTTACTTCAGACCCTTGGGTTTTTCGATCCGATTTGCATACCGTGACAAGCGTGGGAGGTCGAACCAACATCTTCAAGGGGTTAAGACAAGCCGAAAGCGAATTTCGCTTGTACGCATACAAAGACGTACCAAAGGTAATCAAACAGTGGGTTTTTAACTGGTATGGAACAAGTTTAGTTTTTGTGCTGTGGCGTTTTTCAAACTAAATGCTATTAAATAATGTTACAAGTTAGTTATGCGTTTACGTATTTAAAACCAACAAGAGGGTCGAGTCGTTGGAGCTCGTGCCGCACACCGCTGGGTTCTGGGTACGACCTCGTGCCTCCCACCTGTGGGATTTGGGTACTAGTTCCGTGTCTCGTATGTAGACTTTAATTGGTTGATCTCAATCTGTCTTTCTCCCCTAAACAAAATCAGGCTTCACGACAAGATCTAAGCCACTTTCATAATTAACAATATGAACGACTTTATTCATACAGTTCATTAGACTAATTGAGAATGACCTTAATAAACTATGATAAAAGTGTAAATATTACTTTTATTATTATTATTATTATTATTATTATTATTATTGTTATTATCAGAAGGCTTAAGCTACTAGCAATATCATTAAGAAAGAAATACCAAAAGAGTATCTATTTTTCACAAGGGAGCTTGCGATATGTAATTTCAAAGTATACCTGCAAAGTTTATATTTCAGCTTAACTTGAAGTTGAAGTAATACCAGGATGGCTGAAAAATGGGTTTTAGCTCGTTCTTGATATGTAATCACTTTAGGCCACAAGTTCGTACGGAAAGGTTGTCATAAAAAGGATTGCAGAGGTAGTGCATAAAATCAATGAAAGTCATTCACAGTGTCTCTAGCTAAGAAGCATACACGAAAATGTGTTAGTAACTTTAGAAATTTCCAGTTCTCTCAGTGGTGAAGGATCACGTACTTATTCCCGCTATAAGCACCTTGTGCGAGGTGATTATAGATTTTCCAGTTCTCTCATTGGTGGAGGATCACGTACTATGCCCGCTATAAGCACCTTGTGCGAGGTGATTATAGAATTTCCAGTTCTCTCATTGGTGGAGGATCACGTACTATGCCAGCTATAGCTATAAGCACCTTGTGCGAGGTGATTATAGAATTTCCAGTTCTCTCATTGGTGGAGGATCACGTACTATGCCCGCTATAAGCATTTTGTGAGCGGTGATTACAACCTGCGTGAGAGCAAAATTTTCAAATAAAGAAAAAAGCAATTCCGAAAAGTGAATAAGTAATGTTTCAGATGTATTCTATATATGAAAGAGTGGTTTGAACAACAAACAGTAATTTTACTAAAACAATTATTCGCCTTGGGCTCAGTGAATATCTGGGTGGTGAATATTCTCTTAACTTTTTCTTGGGAACATTAACCAGACATTCACTTTGCCTTTGGCGAATAACTGTTATTACATGTAATAATTTGTGAACAGGGTAGGAATGTTGGGTTTGAGTATCAGTTACAAGCTAAATTTTGGCTTGTTTCTCAGTTATATTAGTTACAATTTCTGATTCTCAGTTATGCAAAACAAGAATCTATAACACCAATCAGACAGCGATTTTTAACCCAAACATAAACAATTCTGTCGATATTGATTTTGATTTATTCTTTCAAAAATCTTTCCGACGAGGTTGGCCCTCAAATAGATATGAACGGTTTGTCTTACATCCCGTATGATAATTTAGATACATGCATAAAGACCTGTTACTATCTGCTTAACGTTTAAAATACTTAGAAATTTAAAATCTTTAGTCGATCTGGTGTACAACAAATGCTTAAATTTTTTAAGCGTTGTCGTTAGTTTATCCTCACAACAAACTAGACAAGCATTTCTTCGACTGGCACTCATGGATTCACAAGTCTTACTTATAGCAGAGTAGTATGCCACTAGAATGATTTCAGTCCCTGCATGAGGATGATTTCAAAATAGCAAATTAGTCTTCACTGACTATCAAATTTAAAGAGCAAAAACTACGTAGTTTTAAATCTGGATCCGCACCTTAAAAGAAGCTCCGCCACGGTACATTAAATTCAGTTATAAATTATAATTTTTATTGTAAGTAATTATCTCATCAATATCAGTTACAGCTACAAAAATGCACAATTCTCAGTTAAAAGTTAATTTTAGCCCATTTTTAACCCCATTCCGACCCTATGTGAAATGTTATTTTAAAGAAAGTAGAAATTGAATTAAGTTTTAAATAGATACTCAGTACCTGTAAAACGATAACTGTGTCTTTTCTTCCAGATTTTGATTGTTATGACGGATGGTAAGCAATCAGACAACAACGAAGCACTTGTGAAGCAAGAAGCCGATAAGTTGAGAGCCGAAAATGTCAAAATTGTCGCTGTAACGATAGGCGTAGATTATAATAAAGTAAGTGTTTTAAAAAAATCTTTTGGTATAAACTCTTTTTTGTCAAGTTTTCCCACATCGTACCTCCCCTAGTGTACATTTTTGAACTTGTGTTGAAGTGTCGGATAGTTTCACCGATATCGGGGTAAATACTTCAGTATGCAATATTGTCGCTTTCCATCATAGGCTCCCTAACAAGTGAGTATTTACCCGCTTCTTAGGAAAACCCTAATTAACCCTGCCTCTAACTGGCAAACTACAATGAAATACATACCAATAATATAAAAGACTTTGGGACTCAAAGGTCTTTGCTTCCCTTTCGACAGACTGGCTCTTTAATTCTTCGGTTGCAGGTTATGTCTCAAAACTTAGAATTAAAGTTCAATTTTGAATCCTATCAACAGTAATATTTTAATGTTTTGGGAAGCACTGATTTAATTTATATTTAACTATCATTTCATGACAATTTTAAATTTGCTCGATACTTTTTCTCCGAAATGTAGGACAATAACTGTGTCACACAACGCTGAATCACGTTTTTTAGAAGTCATAAAAATCAATCTATTACAGTCTTATTTTATGAATTAGGTTATTATATCCTTAAAAGTGTCATTGACATAGTAAAATTTATCTAAAAAGTTTTGTTTTAATTGCTTTACAAGCCCGTGAACTCTTTGTTTTATTTCTCAAAGGAATAGATGTTTTTGAAAATTTTCAATTTTAGGGGCCGAACTACATTGATATATATATTATGCCTGTTTGACAGCTGTTCACACTTGTGTAACAAACCAAACAAGCACAAGCACAAGAAATAAGAAAATGAGGCCCCTACGCAGGACGGGGAAGAATGGGTGAGCGGGGTGTGCACGCATTCCCCCCCCCCTTCCCCCCCCGGAAGGCCGTAAAGGTCCACAAAGTCCACTTGATTTTATAAGTAATGAGTAAAAAATAAAAGTTTACCATGAAAAATGATGAAAGCATGAATATTAACATTTTACCTTTAAAACAATCTCAATAATAACTTAGAATAAAATCCAGATTGCCAGTCCAGCAAAAATACTCTAAGCCCAAAGTTATTTTTACGCAAAACTGTCGATTGATAAAATGACGTCATGTCTGGAGGGGTTGGTCCCAAAAAATCTTTTTCGTACCCTCCCAGCGAAATTCCTTCGCACGGGCCTGAAAATGTTTCTTTTTTGTCTTTGTTCTTGTGCTTATTTCACGCATGTTCACACTTGCATTTTTCTGTGCTTGTGATTGTTCTTATATTCTTGCCAATGTTTGCTTTATGCTTTGCCTACGGTGATGATGACATTTTAAACCTAAACTTGATTTGTTTACTTTAAAGAAAGTATTAGAGTACATTGCTGGTGGTAAAGAAAACATCTTAAAGTTAACCGATAATAAAAATAAAATTGAAATGACTACTGAAATGGTGAACAAAGCTTGCCCTGGATCCAGACTTTGTTGGTAAATATGATTTCAAATATTTGTGTAAATTTTCGTTTATAGTTTAAAAAAATACAAACTATGCGTAAAAAGGAGTGTGATCTTTGCTAGAACCAGGTGTAGTGACACCTTTTGTTGTTGGACAGTGAACAGAACAAAATCAGTAATTAGGGGATCGTGAATGGGTTTACCAGCCGCATGTAACTTGCGAATTCCTCTTGTCTGTTCATTAATTTTATTCCAGTTTAGTTAGTCATGGATTCATAATTAACAAACAAGGTTGGTCTCCCTATAAAAGATTGGGACTAAAAGCTTTTTCATACTTTTCTTAATTGAAATAGCAGAGACTAAGCTGGTACCCTTAAAGCCCTTTCACATTCTACTGAAACAGCAGAGTCTAATTATAAGCTGGGCCTTTCAAATTCTATTGAAATAGCAGAGACTAAGCAGGTACACTTATAGCACTTAAGGGCCTTTTTTTATATTCTATTGAAAAAGCAGAGATTAAGCAGGCACCCTAACGGCCTTTTTTTATTCTAGTGAAATAGCAGAGACTAAACTGAGCCTTTCATTTTTTATTGAAATAGCAAAGACTAAGCAGGTATCCTTAAGAACCTTTCATATTCTATTGAAATAGCAGATAAGCATTAATTAAGTTATATTAGATTGACGTTTTCTTTTAAAGATTATCAAATACTTGAGATGACGATTTGATGGTACATTCATTTAACGATTTACTCATATTTCAATAAACTAGTAATGATTGATTGGCAAATTCTGGTGGCATAAATCATCTGTTACTACGCGCATGTGGATACCTTTTGTTATCCAGTTGCAGTTTGTGGGGAAACTTTGTTCCTGATCTGTAAAAGACAAAACCAAACACAATCGTTTCAGGATCATTAGGGTATAAAAGCTGTCCACGTGTAATTATAACTTTTTTATTAAACGTTTAATTAAACACTCACATTTTGTGTTGTTAACAGAGCCTTCCAAGAGGGCGAGTGATCAGGTGGATGTCATCAAACTGTTGGACGAAATGGAGGACACCTGGTGCAACCATATATCAGCTAAACACCTAATAAATCCTTGACGCTAAGTCAGAATTCCTGATTAACAGAACATTTACAATTTTGTCTAAAACTAAAATTTCAACATTTATAGTTTATGTTAAGCTGAAATACAAAACCCCATTTCCAAAGGGTATAGATTCTGTGACACCTCATGCATGAATATACTAAATCAAAGGTTTGAAGGTAATGTTCCTGTCATTTCATCAGCAAATATAGCAAGTAACACGGATTTTAACTTAGCAAAATAGGTTGTTAAGAATTACACATGTAATTTGTATAATATCGTAAAATTGGTGATCCTACTAAAAACTTATCATTTGTTAAGGTCAAATGTTACAAACAATAAAGCTTGGATATTTAAACTGATATTGGTTTGGGTTTGTTCTGATTTTTGATAACATAAATAATAATATTTAAGAATGGTCTTCACTGCATGCGCGCGATTGATGTAAATGCAAAAGAAAAGGTAATTTAATTGCCGATTTTCACCTGACCTCATCTCGGCCATGTTATATTTTTGATTATTACTTTTGTTTGGGGCACCAAAATTGCCGCTATGTCGATTGTCTTTTTGAATTGTTTGAAAACCAAGAATAGCATCCTTAACCAAATGTGCTATATGGCTCCAGCCCACAGCTTTTCAGGGGAGCAATTCATTTCATTGGATTCATCAGTGACTTTCAAAAGTATACTGCAACCCATTATGAGATCAGAATTATGTCAACGAGCAAGACATAAACACGAAAACGATAGAAAGGCTGTGCAAAGTCTAAAACCTGGCGCTCTCATTTTATTTGATAGCATTTAACCACGTATTATTGATTTATATTCTTTCAAACTGTGAATAATCGCTTCCATCATGTCAGGAGTC
>JAPEIX020096996.1:0-10329 GCA_026122405.2 Zoanthus sansibaricus
GGGGGGGAAAGTAATATTTGCACCTTCACAAAAAATATTTTATATATATTCATACCATATACTTAATAATACTCACATAAAACAAGTGGATTTAATTCTTTTAAGTTATTGTTGAATAAGTGCAGTTTCCGCAGACTTGGAATGTCAGCAAGTACACCAGGGGCACTCTCAAAACAATTGTTACCAAGATTTAGGATTTCAAGCTTCAAAAACAGAATTAATCAATAAAATAAAAGTGAATAAAATAAATAAATGTTACTATAAATATATCTAAAGAAGTACATCAAAGACGTCACGGTGATGTAATTATTAAGCCTCAGTAAGGAGTCCTCATGGGGAAATTTGTGATCATAGAGCCACATACTAAACTAAAAAAACTGTGCTTTACAAAAAATTACAGAGGTGACAGTTGAGAGACTTAGATTGTCCGCTACAGCGGCTCACAAATATTTTTATATATTAATAATGCTCTCAGTAGAATTAGAAGAGACAAACCACACAACATCAGGATCACCACCCTATTATTTGCGATAGATGTATGCAGGTTCTTTAAGTCTTCCGATAGACAGTCAGGTACCCTGGGTACCAGAGGTCTAAGAGTCTCTCTCTCTTTCTCCCCAAGCCCTCTCGGACCTCTGGTACCCAGGGTAAGAGTCAGGAGACTGGGCCTACAGTTTAACATCTTTATCCGAGAATATGCAAAGGTATAACCATTTGCAGACCAGTACCCAAAAATTTTTCTTGGGGGGTGCAAACAAAATTTTTTGGGACCAATTACCCCCCTGGCCTAGACATGATGTCATTTTATCACAAACTTCTTATTTTCAGGGCAGCATTACAAATAATTAAGTTCTGTGTAAACATATATTTTTTTTGCTGAAATGACAAATTAGATTTTATTCTAATTTACCATTTAGATTGTTTTACAGGTAAATTAAAGCGCTCCTAAATATGCTTTAATAATCATGTTCCATCGCAAACTTTATTTTTTATATTTCTTACTTTTGCAATCAAGTGGACTTTATTGACCTTTACGGCCGTTGGGGGGAGGGGTGCGTGCGCACCCCACGCACCCCCCCTTCCGTCCTGGGTACGGGCCTCGGCTTAATTCCGTTTGAATTAATTTATAGTCTATTCCCTTTTGTGCTTTGATTTTAAATATTTACGTCAAATTAAATTGAGAAATTAAATGTAGAAACGAAAAAAAATCTATTGAGGTCTCTATTGAGATGATCAGCGGTATAGTATGACTTACGTTAATTAGGAAGCTATCTGCACCTGGGCTACAAAATTCTTGCTGCTTGATCGTTGTAAAAGGAAACCGAACAAATGTTTTAAAAATGTCAAAGCGATTCCTATGCTGAAGTCTCTCATAACCCACAAAATGTTACCAATAGGATCACCTTCGAACTTGGGATCAGATATAACTTTGCGAAAAATTCAAAGGAACAAATTTCCAATAGTTTTAATTTTCTCTGGTTGAAAGAGTAGATGGTTAATAAAGCAAGTTTCTTGCAAGATTCCATTGAAATATAATTTGTTTTGTATTATTTTGACGAAATTAGTAATTGAGTTAAAAAAATATATATTTAGGTCGCATTTCAAGATTTTGATTTTCTCTTTGTCTCTATTGTAAGAATTGCTTCACTCCACATTCTCCCTTGCTCCACATATTCTGCCCGCATAAAAGGCTAAAACTGGGTACAACTGCAGACAAACTTTAATGTTCTTGAATTGAAAATGAAAGCAAATAAAAAACGTTCACTCACTTTAAAACATTTAAGAAAACCAAAGGAGTCACCATTTTTGCAGAAATATTTGATTAGAAATTGGCAGATAATTATTTAGGACACACACATACCAGGACATTTGGTACATACTTTTTCATGATATCTACTCTTGTGAATTAAAACTGCAAGATTTATTTGACGTTTTCATATCTTTATAAGTTAGTAATAGCACCACGTGAATTGTTAATAATTTTTATGGTAATCTTGAAAATGTTATGAAGAGGATGCTGAAACGTTGAATAAATCTTGCAGTTTTATTTTATATTTGCTCATTATTGTGCTAGCAAAAGTTCTGTTGTAAATTTAGTAAAAATTACAAATCTTTTAGTTTCTGGCTAAATGCTATTGTCCATAATGTTTTTGTAATGTTTTTTTTCCCCCATGGAAGGTCGCAAATAACAATATTTGTACTGATAAATATATTGAAGTTGTATTAAATAGTAAAATTATTGTCCAAATAAATCTTGCTATATTTTTGTACTTTAGTGCAATACTTATTACTAACACCCTCACAATGGGTAATCTCTTGCTAGATCTCATCCTGGATGATTTGGTGTTCCGTAAATATCTGGAACAAGATAACAGGGCTCAAGTACGCGAGGCTTTACTTAAAAAACACAAACATCAAAATGAGAGAGCACGTAAAAAGACCAAGCCAAAGCCCTTTGGAACACCTTCAACACGCAAGACCTCAGTTCCAAGCTTTCTGGGGGGCAATAAGCTTTCTACTCCCTCATACTCCATTCCTGGATCAAAATCAGTGCCACATCATCTTGCAGATGTCGACAAGAATGTGGCCGAAGTAGAAGAAGGTCAAAGAGCCTTCCCAGAACTACCATCAGCTGTTTCGTTGGTTACCCAAGGTGCTTCTATGGAGAACTCAATTTTACAAAGCGAAGGATCTGATCCGAGTTTTGAAAAGGTAACTTAAGACTTCTGAGCTTTTCTTTGCTTTCTGAGAGGTTTTCATTTAGTTCTTTTAATCAAGCCAGCTAGCCGATAAGAAGCAATCATGTTTAAATTACTGCGTGTATCAGAACCTGAAATAAATTTTAAAATTTGGTCGCATTTTTCTTAAAGTCAGTGGAATGGTTGTTTGATCTTAAGTGTGGTTGGAAATGCCTTTAGTATTTTTCTTTGATTTTAGCAATGCATGAGTTATTGATAAAGGACAACAACGTGTCTGCAAGACTTTAAATAGTTAACATACAGCAAAAAAGAAGAACTGCTAATAATTAAATATTGTTACCGAGACTATATTCAATTCTTGTGAAAGTGAATGTTATTATTCATCCAGATTCATGTGTTTATGAAATTTTTTAAAATCTTTTTTTTTCCGGAATTTTGAACTTTTTAACGTTAGGTTAGACGTTTCAACTGAAACTGTCAGTCTTCATCAGTAAAGTTTGTCACGTGGCAGTTCACCATCACGTGATGCATCACGTGACACTGAACTGCCACGTGACAGACGTCGAGGAACGGAGAAGAGGGTCTGGTCCCAAGTGTGAGACATTAAAAGTCTTTATTTTGGTTTTTACAGATTTAAGGTCTTAAAAAGTTTTTAAATCTGCTAAAAATTTTTCTTGAGGTCTTAAAAGGTATTAAGTGTGTAAAATGTGTAGGAACTCTTTAATACAAATCTTAATACAACATTTATGTATTCTCTGCATATTTGGAGCAAGTTGAATGGGACGTTTGCGACTTTCACATTGTTGACTACTATTGTATTGATTGCACCACTGACTGTTGTTATTCGGTTAAAGAGTTAATAAGATTTTTTTGCTTACCAAGGAAAGTATTTATATTATTACTATCACTTTATGGAGTATTTGTTCTGAATTTTTTGTATTGAAAAACAGGTCTTAAATTCTTTGAATTTTGGCGTTAAAATGTCTTAAAAAGGTCTTAAATTTGTTGACTGCTGAGCTGCAGGTACCGTGTTTTTTTTTCTATTTTCAGTATGATTCAAATTTTATGAAGAAAATTCCTCCTGGTGCTGAAGCTTCAAATGTCCTAGTAGGAGAAGTGGATTTTCTTAAGAAGCCAATTACTGCCTTTGTTCGACTGGAAGACAGCATGTTGCTTGGTGACCTAACAGAGGTGCCGATACCTACAAGGTTTCTCTTCATCATGCTGGGACCACCGAGCAGCCCTGGGCGATACCATGAGGTTGGCAGGGCAATAGCAACATTAATGACTGATGAGGTGTGTAATATTGCCCATGTACTCATATTTAGCATGTGTGTTATTCCTCAATGGATAGCATTGTCTGATAAAATATAGTGCCTGCATATTCACCTGATGAGCCAGGTTTTACATATTCTACCTTTGATATGTTGTTCAGCATGGATAGTCTGTGTTACATTCTCGTTTATAAATGTCATAATTGGATTCTGCGTCGGTGTTTCTACAGAAACTGTAATACGTTTTACACTGTTGTGGGAAGACATTTTAAACTGACGTTTCTGACTACAGTCCAAAACATCAGTTCAAAATTCGTCTCCCTATGGTGTAAACGTATCTGTTTGTAAAACTTTAATTATTCTGGTCAGTTGAATGATAACAATAAAGATTTTGTGAAAGTATTAACAGTTAAAATTAATACTAAAATCCAACGTTTCAAAGTTATTCAAACTTCATTTCAAGGATTAATTCAACTTAAGGTCAAGGTTTTCTTTTATCAAAGTTACAAAAGAGTTGTTCCTAAGGTTGTAAGCTCTGAAAAGAGTACAAAAGAGCTGTCTGTAGGCGTAAATTAAGCACTTTAGCCTGCACTGAATCTGATCGAGTATTCAGCTTGGGACTCTAGTCATTTGTGAAAACATCTTATAGATGAGACAATCAAATTTGTTACTGCAGCGTTTAAGGACAAGAAAACAGCTTGTTAGTTTGGGTTTTCCAATACTGTGAGAATAAATCATTTGTCAACCAATAATCGCGGATTTGTGTCAATAATGACAATGTTGACTAAGGCATACAATAGATGAAAATCAAGGATGGATCCTTTCTGTCAGGAGCACAAAAGTTTCATTTGTTTTTTCATTTGCTTATTTAACATTTCATCAAAAGAAAAGTTAGAAGATATGTTTTGAGAATTTCGAGCCAGATATCCGTCTCCAAAACCACGGAACAGTTTGCCACAATCGTTATTTTAAGTATTTCTCATAAAATTCAAAGGAAGTTGTAGTCTCGCCCATATGTACCTTGATGTTGCTCTATGTGAATCATTTGTGCTTCAGTTGGGACAAGTTGCTCAAAAACCATTAATGCTAACCAACTGCCGTCTGGTTAGCCTTGTTGGTAAGGTTCCAGTTTATGATGTGGGAGGCTTAAGTTTGATTCTTGGCCAGACCAGTGCTTAGGGTTGAGGGAAAGGTGCTGCTATTGGTCTAACATCTGCCAAGGGTTAGACTTTCGCATTTCCTTGGATAAGGACATCAAACTGTAGGCCCTAGAGACTGTCTGTACATGTGTGTGTCTGACATGTTCAGTCTCCCTCCACCCTAGAGTGGTAAAGATTGCGTCCTCAATATTAGGCCTTTGGCCAGCTATAAAACTTGACACCTAAATAAAGTCGTTATTGTTATTATTATTAAGGGTTACAATTTTAATCCAATGTTTTATTTTCAACCTTACAGAGAAAATTACAAAATTGATCTGTAAATTTGGGATTAACAAAATTTGTCCAAGGAAAAATTGAATAGTATTTTATAAGAACTCTAATCATTTCTGTAGAAAAGCAGTTGTTACAGAAATTTTTGCCTAACCCTGAGTTAAGTTTAACAAATCCAGGTGCGTGGTTCTGTGCCTGTTTAACTGTTTCCTTTGATTTAGGTTTTCGGTGAAGTTGCTTACAAAGCAAAATGCAGAGAGGATCTGCTTGCTGGAGTTGACGAGTTTTTAATGCAGGTAAGCACCTAATATGTTTGATGTTTATTTTTTATATTTACGATTTTTGTGTATGTGAAGTTGTTTCCGTCAATCTTTTTCGAGTTTTGAGGTAGTCCACTTGATCCCAAACTAAAAGTGACCAAAATTGTTATTTCTGATCTTATTATCGACTATCATCAACCATCATACACTGTTTGGCCGTAGCTTTAATAAGGTTAAAGTACACTTTGAAAATTCAAAAATAATTTCAAATTTTATTTTTTGATAGCAATAGCTTTAATGGCAGTTTTCAAACAAAAAAAAATCCAAATGCAAATTGTACTCGCTTTTGTTCTTATTCAAATTAGTGCCACGATAATACATATCACTCTTGTAAATTTTAAGTACTTTCAAAAAACCGTTATCAACATGAATAATTTGGTTCTTGAGATATTTCAAGTAAACGTTTGACCAGAAGTATGCAAACAAGTTGGCGGTGTTGTTTCAAATATATCACTTCAAAAACGTTTCTTTAAGTAATAACAATCATCTGAGGTTTGTTTTTTTAATAGACAACAGTTCTGCCTCCATGTGAGTGGGATCCTAATATCAGAATTGAACCTCCGGCTGCTGTTGCATCCCAAATGAACCGCCTTACAGCTCCACGGCAGCTGAGCTGCCCAGGTAAAAATGGAGGAGATGAAGAACACGACCCTGCTGGGGACAGGGATGAACAGTTGAAGAAAACTGGAAGGTGAGTATTGAGAGGGTAGGGTGGTTGATTCAGTGCAGTTGAAACACAGAGAAGAAAGTTACAAAGAAACTAGAACTTGTTTATCAAGGGGTGGGTCAGTTTGGTAAGCTCGGGTTTACTGCAGAAAGGAAAGTTATGAAGGAATCAGGAACGTGTGTATCGAGATTGTGGGTCAGTCAGTTAACCTTGGGTTAAGTACAGAAAGGAAAGTTATGAAGGAATCAGGAACGTGTGTATCGAGAATGTGGGTCAGTCACTTAACCTTGGGTTAAGTGCAGAAAGGAAAATATGATGAAAACAGGAACATGTGTATCAGTGGCTCAGTTAGCTAGCTTTGGGTGAAGCACAGAAATGGAAATTATGAAGACACTAGAACATGTGTTTCAAGGGATGGGTCGGTTGGGTAACCTAGGGTGAAGCACAGAAAGGAAAGTATGAAGAAAACTGGAACGTGTTTATCAGACCCCATCCCTTCCTGGTACATTTGGTTTGGAGTGTCATTCGTAAATTAGCCAACTAACGATGAATTGATTTTGATACATTTTGAAGGCCAAAATAATTCTAACATTTTGGACTAAAAGTCATTTCGACTAAGAAGACTATCATATTTAAAGATATTATATATATTAAAATTTGCCCGTCGAAGAAACTTTTTTTTTACATTGTTTACCAGGCATGGTAAGATATGCACCTAAAAAGATATTAAAGCTGAAGAAGTTATCACTGGTAGAACCAGTTTTTCTAGATTATCACTAACTTCTTAATAAAAGATGAAGAAAATGAGTTTGACGGAACACAAACTCACAAAATCGGACATTAATTAAAAGGATTGAAGTCTTGCTAATGGTTTTTAGAGGAGTTGAAACGTAGGATATTAGCGTCAACCTTTATTTTAAACTTTTTTTATGGCTCAATAATTATTGTACTATGAGTTTTTGAAAATTGAATAATCGCCATTGTTTGATATGATATTCTCGGAATGGTCGTGAAATAATTCTGGGAAATTGTAAATGGCCGCGTGTTTTTGGATAACACGGAGCAGAGATAATCCTGAAAGGTACATTTGGATCATCATTCGTAAATTAGCCGACGAGCGATGAATTGATTTTGATACATTTTGCATGTTTCTTGGGCTCAAATATCACGTTCATGTCTAGTAACTACTAAATATAAATATATCAAAGCTGAAGAAGTTCATCCATATCCTTTTTAAAATTATTTATAAACATATAAACTGATCTGTAAAAAATATTTCCTTCACAAATTTTCGGCAGCTCGCACTGCTGCCTTTCTCAAGTGTTTATACGGATAAAAATCATAAAACTAATTAAAACGGGCAAAACGAATAAATTACAAAACTCTTGGGAACGTGCACAACAAAGAATAAAAATAATAAGGGCGGTCATGCTTAGCCAACAGTTTAAAAATATACGTACAGAACAATGCTGATGAAATAGTAAAAACATTGAATTTTTTTAAGCAAAGGCAGATATGCTTTTGGAAAATCCCTGCGCTCGTTCACTGAATTTTTATCTATGATCGAATAAAAAGACTCCAGAAATAATCGTCTAGTAAAATTGTGTTCGTTTGTTTCTAAAATTTGAGCATCTCGCGGATCTATATCGTGAGCAGTGGTCACGGCATGGCATCGAATTGTACATCATTATAAAGATTATGGAATCGGGAGAAGAAGCGGAATATTGAGTATCTCTTTTGAATTAGTTTGAATACTTGAAATATTTTTTTGAACATTTGAAAATTTAGTTTGAATATTTGAAAATTTAGTTTGAACATTGAATATTGTAACTTTCAAAATGCATTATACTTCGAAATGCGATCTGTGTAAA
This sequence comes from Zoanthus sansibaricus, assembly GCA_026122405.2. Taxonomy (NCBI): domain Eukaryota; kingdom Metazoa; phylum Cnidaria; class Anthozoa; order Zoantharia; family Zoanthidae; genus Zoanthus; species Zoanthus sansibaricus. The sequence goes on from JAPEIX020096996.1 coordinate 8,262, forward strand.
CATTTTTAATCACCGGAAGAGGCTGATGCAAGGGCATGGGCATCCGGTGGATAAGGTGCTGCCTTTGCTCTAACACCTGGAAATGGTTAGACCTTCACTCAGGGTATTACAATAATTGAGGAGAAGGTGCTGCCTTTGCTCTAACATCTACAAATGGTTAGACCTTCACTCAGGGTATTACAATAATTGAGGAGAAGGTGCTGCCTTTGCTCTAACATCTGCCAATGGTTAGACCTTCACTCAGGGTATTACAATAATTGAGGAGAAGGTGCTGCCTTTGCTCTAACATCTGCAAATGGTTAGACCTTCACTCAGGGTATTATAATAATTGAGGAGAAGGTGCTGCCTTTGCTCTAACATCTGCCAATGGTTAGACCTTCACTCAGGGTATTGCAATAATTGAGGAGAAGGTGCTGCCTTTGCTCTAGCATCTGCAAATGGTTAGACATTCATTCAGGGTATTACAATAATTGAGTAGAAGGTGCTGCCTTCGCTCTAACATCTGCCAATAGTTAGACCTTCATTCAGGGTATTACAATAATTGAGGAGAAGGTCCTGCCTTTGCTCTAACATCTGAAAGTGGTTAGACCTTTTTAGTATCCCCAGACAGAAACAGCATTTATTTGAGTCAACCGACCTGCCACTACGCATGTGCAGTATGATTACTCACAAGGATCCCAAATATATTACAACCTTTTCTCAGGGTGTTACAATAATTGAGGAGAAGGTGCTGCCTTTGCTCTAACACCTGCCAATGGCTGGGCCAGTGGTTAGACCTTCACTCAGGGTATTACAGTTTTTATCTTTAATCAGAGGAAAAATATCTCCCCTGTTTTAGCTTTGAGTTATCTTCACCTCTTCGCTAAGCCCGTAACGCACAACCAGTACGTGGAAAGCTTTACCTGTTCTGTAACTAGCAAGTTTCACTGGAATAAGAGTCAATGCAAGCGAACTTCTTGATATTTTGGAATTTTCTTTTCTTGTTTTGTTTAATTTCCGAATTGTAAACTTTCTGTTAAACAAAGCAAGATCAGTCCACTGACTACGAAGGAGAAACATATTCGTCGTCGACAAGCTTGCTGAATGGTGGTGGCTATAACGTTTGATAGGTAGAGCAGAATTGATAAGAGGTTACTCTGTTTGTAGACTGCCTGTCTAAATAAGGAGTTCCTCTACTATATGGTGGTGCTATTTCTGTTAAGATAGTGACCTCTGTAAGATGAAAATCCAAATCCCATTTTGATTTGCTTGTATTTCCTGAACAGTCTTGTTCACTATCAGTTTTAAACATTTCCTGATTTCTTTCACTTAACACTTTTTCAACATTTGTATTTTTTTCTTTACTTTCTTGCCGTTCAGGTTCCATTATATATTTCTCTTTAGATTTACGAAGCAGTTGAAAGAGATATTCGGGTGAATGTCAATAACTTTGGTGTACTTTCGAAGTAAAATTGATTTTATATTGGACTTTATAATTACTTGATTAGTTTTATATTCTAAGTTATACGTTATACTAAATATAATTACACTTTCCTTTTTAATTGCAAAGATAATTCTTTATGTATGGTTTCGCCGGAATTCAATTCAATTTTTCAATGAAATTACTACGAGTATAACTATTCCTTACATGTATTTTCAAAGCTCCGGTGATTGCTGCAGTTAATTTGATTGGTTCCCAAAAGTATAATACCGCCGCCTGGTTAGCCTAATTGGTAATGTGCCAGTCTATCGTGCCGGAGGCTCGGGTTCAATTCCCGACCGGACCAACACTCAGGGTTTAAGTGAGGAGAAGTGCTGCCTTTGCTCTTACATCTGCAAACGGTTAAACTTTCGCGTCTTCTCGGATAAGGACGTTAAACCGTAGCTCCAGTCTCTCGACACTCTATCGAGGGACTTAAAGGAACCCACACATTTGTCGAAAAGAGCAGGGTAGTGATCCCGGTGTTGCGGTCTGTCTTCAACACTAGTACTGAGGGCATTTACGGTTATTGATATATGTGAGCCGCTGTTGCGGACTATCTAAGACCCTCAACTGTTGAAAACTGTATTTATTTGTGATGCGCATTTG
>JAPEIX020097124.1:0-10328 GCA_026122405.2 Zoanthus sansibaricus
CTAGCCATTCGCTGAAATTCTGAGATGTTTTCCTTGATAAAGACAAAAACTTGTATTTTGTTTACTAGCCAAGTGGCTAGTGGAAATAAGAAGTCTACTAGCAGAAACTGAATTTCTACTAGTCTGTGGCTAGTTGGCTACCGTTAGTGTCGAGCCCTGCAGCTTTTTTTGAAATTCATGGCATTTTAGATACTTCCGTCCTATTCTTAGGTTCTTGGTGAAAATGTTAAACGCAATCCTGCTTGTTGTCTTGGGGAGGTCTCAGTTGTTCGATTGGTAACAGGCGGAAGGATTAGAAGCGATACTTCTTTGTATGCTAATGTTACTTTGGAAACGTGTACTTTGGATGACACAAGACCACAAAGTGAGGAAGGAGTTCCCAGGTAAACAGTGATTTACATATCGTCAAAGAATATATGGTATAAGAGTATTTTAACAAAAATGTACATTCACTGCCCGGTGCAAACGTGTAGAACTAAGTAGCTCCATCAAAATTAAGTAAGTTGCAGTGCGTTGAGACTTTCTCGCTCTGTTTGACATTTTGTTTGAAAGCATGCCAATTTTAAAAACTTTTAGATTTTAGTCCTGTTTGGCCGCAAGTCCTTGAAGGAATAATATTTGTGACGAAGCTTGAATGAAATAGTTGGTATAATTGCTTTGTAACAAAACTGTGTAATAGTAAGACTATAGGTATCCAGAAGGTTGTGTTTATGACTGACTGCTCAACTTTTCCTTACAGAATGATGGAAAGATTTGTTGGTAGCGGAACATCAGATGTGCCAAACATGGTGGAAATAACGTTCAAACAGGCCGCCTCCCAAGACAAAGATAGTAATTTAGAATTATATCACTTTACTTTATGTTCAGAAATGATTGAAACTCACATAATGCTGTTTTATGTTTTTGCTTTCAAAAGATTACGTAATATATTTAATTTTGGTAATTGTCATTACTTTTTAAAATGATGTGGAACTTGATATCAAGTTTGGGCCGAAAAAACAAATATATTATTGATTAACAAATTTGGTTTCATGTAGACGTTCATGCTCTTATATAGTTTCATTTTTTTCATTAACTATTTGCATTATGTTATATTTCTAGTCAATATGGAGATTCACAACGTCCACTTGATATTCAATCTGGAGTTCATCATACGTATGGCAAATGTTTTTACAACTGCTATGGAGGTCGCTGGCAAACCAAGTATAGCACCTTCAGCAGCATTACCTGCTACCAAAACAGTGGCTGCACCCAGTATAGAGAAAGAGGACGCAGACCTTCAACTTCACTTTATTGTGCAGAACCCCGAGATTGTTCTTCTCGCCGATGCAAAAGACAAGGACACGAATGCTTTGTTCTTAAATGTATGTAGAAGAGTAAATAAATTTCTATGGTACTTTTATTCAACTTGACAAATACCCCACTCACCTGTTGTGTGATGACTTCCTAAGACCATGCTTTGTGACTATACGAACCTTGTAATTTTATTATTGTCTCCCTTTTCATTATATTTATTATGAGAATCACCGTCTTCTTTATCAACATAAAACACAGTCTTAAAAAAGCCTTCTTTATATTTTGAACTTGATATTGTGGCTGCTATTCATAAGGCGGTAGCCCCTATGTTAAACGGAAGTTAAATAAGTAAGTAGATAAATAAGTAAATAAAGGAGTGAGTGAGTAAATAAGACTAAAAACTTGATTGACACGCGAGGCATGCTGGGATTTCAATTGTAATTCTAGTCTTTTCATATGCTCAGCGTCGTGTGTCGTGTAAAGTTATATCTATTTTCTTGTTGGTAAAGTCTAGTAAAGTCATGTAAAATTTATAATTAGCTTTTCGTTTGGGCAGAATTTAACTTTATTATTTCAACTTTGTTAAATTCTTGCACTTTTATCTACCTAAATTCCCAATTTGTTTAACTTTCTAAAATTTCGAAATTATACTTACTAAATCCGTTATAAAAAGTATAGAGCCAATGTCAATAAGTTTTCAGCAATTCGTAAAGCAAAGCAGAAGTGCAACGCCTGTGGGATGTGGCTGGAATAGTAAAAATACCGTGCTGCACCTGCGTGCCTTCAACGACACATCCATCAAATAGGGTAGAGGGGCCAAGCCCGTACCAAAACTTGTTTTTGTTTTACTTGCACATTTTTGTAACAGCTTGTACTCATGTTTTGTATATTTTGCAGATTCTCTACATTCACGTGATGGGAAACCTTTGTCAATTATTAAAATTAGAGAAAAAAATCTTAATATTTTCCTGCACAAAGCAGTTTGTCAGTAGCCACATGCAAGCATTGCGAGCCCGATATTGTTGGGTATTGTGCATTTTTATTACCAGGTTAACCAGCAGGCCCTCATATTGAAATCGATTACAGAGCATAGTTTTTGCGTCATTTAAATTTACGTTTTCTACATTTACGCTTACAACTTTCAATGTTTTAATACAAAATGGCGCTCATATTTTTGATTATTTTTTATACATAATTATGACCTTGCTATTAGTTGAATAAAGCTCGTATAGAAACTTTCATCATACATTCATCTTTCTTCAGAACTCGGTAGTCTTTCATTACGTCTTGAGTCATGGACAGCAAAAAATGTTTGGTTCTGTGTCAGACCTTAAAATTACCTCCGCCGCTTTTGACAAGGAGCAACGTGCGTCAACAACAGTTCAGGTATGCTTGCTTATTATGGGTCTCTTTATACCTCGTCATGATACAATTTCAGTTGTTCTTAAATGATATATAATGTAAACATAGACATACTCATAGTTAATTTAAATTTCTAAAATCCTTTGTTTGCTAGTCTGTTGTTAGTATTCAAAATTGTCACAAGACTTGTATTAACCCCCAGTCATTAAATGTTAAATGTAGAAAGCTAAACAGGCCGATCACTCACTGGTGCTAATTGCATTGTAACTTCAAAATCGAGTTTGTTTGTTTGGTCAATATCTTTTGTAGGTTTTTCATCTGTCACACGTGTCGTTAAACAGCTCAGCTCCTGAGGGGGGTGCTATGCACATAGACATTTCAACTGGATTTGCTCGTGTCAACATGTCATCGCCAGTTATCAAGACTATTTCTGCCTGTGTCTTGTCCCTTACACCTAATAAGGTACGTCGAAATGACAGCTTTAACGAGCCATCGTAACAAATTAAATCAGTTTTGTTGAAAAGAAGGCAAAATACTAACAAAATTCAACTTTGCCATATACAGGACGAAGAAAAAAGTGATAAAAAGAAGGAAGTGGATAATTCTGATCTATGGGTTGAGAAAGCTATTGAGCACAGTCAAAGATGGTACTTAGACCCAGGTGAGAAATACATGCATTTGTTACAGATTAAAAAGCTATATTAGGTGAAAGAGGAATTTACTTAAATCTTCAACCTAAAAGTGATAAATAATTGGCTGGTTTAGTACTCTGTTTAAACGTCGTCTCTTGAATGTCTCTCAGAGGTAGTGTTTTCCACAACCAATAATTGTCTTATTTAAGAAACTTTATGTTTTGTTAACGATAGTCATACGTAATGCATTTGTTAGTAAAAACAATAATTAAACAGTAATAATAAAGAAATTATTAAGTATCTCTTGATTATCATCCTAACAGATTGTTTTTATTTCATGACAGAACTAGTTAAGCTTTATTACCAATCTTTTTTTGTCATTTATTTCCAAGAAATTAGGGTAGAATAGGTGTCCTTAACTTTTATGTCGGCTTTAGTTCCCAAGGATCAGATTATTGCCGGGTCAAGAATTCTTGGCAGATGGCCAAAAAACAACAAGTACTACGAGGGGTTTGTGTCCAAGATTGACAGTCGAATCCATTTACAGTTTGACGATGGTGACAAAACTTCGCATGACACAAACGACAAAGCTGCAGTCCTCTTTGACTGTGTTCCAGAATTTACTGATCTCCAGGTACGAAAGCTAATGCAGCAGAAACAATTTATATCTGATATAAATGAAATCGAGTTGTGAACCATAAGTTACGTACCGGATTTTTTCCCCATTCTTGTGGCCCAGTTGCAAAGCAGACGGGCAATTTGAAAACTTGGGTCCCTATCTTACGGTAAGGATCAAGCAAAGAGGTTAACAAAATATTTATTGTATTACTTTTGTGAAGAATATCGTGCGGACGAATCTAACGGTTGATACGTAGCGATGAAGTTTTATTGGCCAGTAATAGCCTTGTTACAATTTTTTTTTGCTTAGATCGAGGCAGAATGGTTCAAGGTTCAATGCAGTTCATAGTTCAAGAATTGTCATGTTAAGAGAAATTTCATTTTCAAAGAACACAAATATTTATGGACAAAGTAATGTTCTGTATTTGGTTGCTGTTAGTTTTGTCCAGGCAGAGTTCATTCATTGATAATCTGTTCTCCAGCAACAAATGAAAAACTTCGACTCATAAAAATTCATTGAACAGAAAGCTCTGATTAGTATTAGCATGTGGTTCTTTTAAACTGGAGGTTCGCCATTGAACAATTACTTTGAACAAGTTCATTTATCTTTTTTCAATTCAATGTGTTCTCTTAACTGTGTTGCAATGCGTGCTTGTAATGACACAGCCACTAAATAGGGCACTATGGCCTCGCGGGTCGAAGGGACTAAGGCCGTACTAAAACCCTTTCAAAAAGAGTGAGCCTGAATGTTAGCAGCCGTGGACAGCTGTTTCGGTCTTACTGGCCCTCGTTAGCACGACACAGCTAACAGTGTTCTCATGTAAAATTGAAGTTGACTTGCACAAGGATAAAATGTGAAGAAATTTCAGTTAATCAATTTGGATTTTGTTGCCCTTAATCATCTTTTTGTTGAAAACTTTCCTCAGCCCTCTTTTAAACAATTGTTGTGATAGGGTGAATCGTATTTAAGAATTTACGCTTTTTTCAAAACCAAAACAAACACAGTGGTTTGGGAGGTCTTTACCAGGGTCCGTACCATAAGTTACGGACCTCGAACTGACCAGGTTATTGAAAATATATCGCCTCAAACAGGATGAAGTTTGAAAACTGAGAAAAGTTGGTTATTTTGGCCATCACTGTGGTTGTTAACGCACATTTTTATTGCGGATAGAAAGAAAAATGAAAGATAGAAATTACTGATGCTCGTAATAAACTAACGTGCCTCTTGCTGCAGACTAAAATGTCAGATTGCGACTGTTCTGCAGAAACAAATGCCTTGGATGTTGTTTCCAAAGACATTAGAGCGCTGATTATCCCTTGCTATCCATGGTATACCACCCTGCTTACATTCATCATTGATCTTTTGTAATATGAAATGTAAATTTCATATTAGAAATTTCTTTTTGTCCTTTTAGTGGATAAAAACGATGCGTAAACAATCGAAAAACGTTCTTTTGAAGTATTTCTGAAAGAAACATATTTTCAGAGTGGATTTTAAGTGTGTTGTTATTAATAGATATTTTGTGTTACAAGTGTTTATGTGATTTTTTCAAAGATCGGCACCAAGGTTGTAGTAAAGGACCAGAAAGTTAACTTTTACCATCCCGGTAAAGTTGTCCAGATAGTAGAAGACGAGAAAGGACACACTGAATACACGGTTGAACTGCCTGACAGCGTAAGGCAAACAAGCCAAAGAGCCACCATACGTCTTCTCCCAACCAACAAGCACCGTGGTAAGTATCTACGCAGCTAAATATTTGTTGTAGTTCAATGTATTTACCAAAAGTTGTTTTGAGAGCGGATATGTTTAAATAACGAAACTAGAATTATTACAGTTGTCAAAATTTCGATCTCCTAATTTTTTATTTTAAAGAAACCTTTACTGATGTGATTCATTGTCCAATTGTTTGCAAGTTTTACTGGAAGAACTCAAAATTAGATCATCTAAACTGCATTGGCCGACGAAGGGTTAGTCACCTCAATGTAAACCGTCTATACAACAAAATTGGCCAAAAAAAGAAATACATGCTGATATATCGCTAGATGTTCTGGGAAGATCCGAGAGATGTGGCCTACTTCGGACATCCTATAGAATGAATTACACATGCAAGGTGGTGGATTAGTGGTTTTCATTAAGAACGGAGTTAACTTCAACGTTAGGCCTGATTTAATGAATTTGACACAGAGTGCAGCTGGCACGAGATCTGTCGATCAAAATGCATGTACTATGTCTCCAGATGCTACTTTAAATCATTTCCATCTGCAATCTGGATAGTAATCTACGCTCTCATAACTCGTATAAGTTCGAAATAGCTGGTCTTTACGACTTCAGTGTTGACGTGATATCTAGTAAAAGAACAAAGGGACAACAAAAAATTCTCAACTCTCTTTTATTCTTAATGTTCTGAAGCAAATAATAGAAACATCTACAAGAGTATACCAATTTCCAGCTCCTTGATTGACCATATTTATGTGAACAATTATCACATAGTTAAAGCAAAGAAAGTTATTACAACATAGATTAGTGATTGATCACAGTGTTGTCCTCTATGTGTTAAAAAGCGATGTTCTAATATTACCAACACGAACGTGTGAGAACTGCTTTTCAATAACTTCAACAAAAAACACATTCCAATAGATCTAAAAGATGTCCCATGGCACACTATTAAAGCAACAGAGTCCATTGACGATTTATTACCTCTTTCAAAGCGTGTTAAGGGCTACAAACCTTCCTGGGTTACTTTAACAAGCTGCGTGAAATCCTTCGTGATCGTGATTTTCACCTTCACAAGGCACATGCCTTAAACAGCCATTGCAATATCTATCAGAAGTTCCCTGTTTATTCAAATAAAAAAGATAGTCATCTTAAATCCGAACATTTTCACAACCTAACAGAAGAAAATAAATTGAACAGCGACCAAATGGAACTCAAGCAATCACTTCCTACAAAGTTTTTAAAAATCTAGTTTAACCCAAGGGAAATTACTAAAGCATTGTACAAACAATTTTCTATATTCGGACAAAAAAAACTTGTGAATGATCAATGACCTTCATGTGAAGAAATGTATTATTCAGTCTTAAATACAAAGCTAGTTCTTGCTTGATCATGCATGTATCAACTGAATCTGTCACTAACCAACTGCGTCGTCTAAATCACAGAAAACACCAACAGGGCGGTTTGCTTGATATTATCAGTGCCATACTAATGAAGTACTCAGCAGATGGTATTTCCTCAATTACACTGATTATTCGATTTCTCCATTACCCAGGACAGGACTGGAAGTCAGCTAATGTTAAAGCGCTATTTATACGTGGATACTCGAGTGGCTGTGATTAATATAGGCCCATTTCTGTCCTTCCCGCCGTACCTTACTATTTATACACAGTGTCAGTCTTATACTTATTTGCTAAAAGAAAAACTTTGTCCATCCATTTAGCTTTCATAAGTCGATGTCCGCATCTCGCTTTCTGTTATAATTATGTGAGAGTCTGCTAAACAACATGGATAGTGGTAATGAATCCGGTGTTATTTATCCCGACCTGAAGAAAGCATTTGATACAGTAAAATTACGCCATTCTATACCAAAAATTGTTTGCATTAGGTGCTGATTCAAATTGTTTACTCTGGTTATATCGTACCTTTGTGGCAGAAAACAACATAATTTCATACGTAATACAACTCTTAACGGCACCTTTTTATAACTGGAGTACTCCGAAATTTAGTTCTGGGTCCTTTGCTATTTTTAGCATATATCAATGATCTGACTGCTTATTTGCTGATGATACTATTCTGTATTGAACTGCTTCAAGCTCGGATAGTTTAGACCAAAAACGAAATGACGACTGTCTTGTATTCTGCTTTGGCTGAAGAAGCCTGATTTAACTCTCATTATCTAGAATCACTTTAATCCACGGTTCTTGACGTCTCAAGTGTGCAACTCTCTATTAAATCGAACTGGAAAAGATTGGACACGTTACAACAAACAGGTATCTAAGAAATCTTACATTGGAATATTCTTCCATTACTGGTCTATGCTGACATTGTACTGGCGACAGACAATGAGTCTCCAAGTAATGTACAACAAAGGCAAGCAACCAAGTTTGTTCTGGATTGGCTGCAGTTGGCTTGTGTGATAGACATTGACAGGATTAAAACCTGAAAACCTGGATATCTATACAATGCATGATAAAAAGGTATCCACACCCAACATTTCCAGAGCCCAGTTAAGGGGCTTCACAGTTGATGTATATTGCTTCCCACATTTGGCGAAAAAATTAATGAAAATGCTAAATAGTTACTATTCTATCTTATTAAACCGCTGTAATCAAACAAGAATCCGTATGCATGTAAAAGTGCTATTGTAAATTTTTTGCATATATATCAACTGCTTTTCTAGAATTAACAGCTTTTTCAGTTTTTTTTTATTTGTTTATTATTTTGGAAAACTATGCCAAAACCAACCATAGTATTTCTCTTTTATTAGGTGGAACAATTACTCCTTCAAGTATAGTCTTTGCACGGTGTAAAAATGGGAAATACTCTAGCGGCTTTGTCGTGAGTACACAAAGTAGTCGACACACAGTGCGTCTCTACACAGGGGAAGTTCTCACCTTTGATGTTAATGATTCGCCAGCTCTTGTCCTAGATCAAAATCCAGAATCCTGTGCCCTTCAGGTTGGGACTAGAGTGATTGGTTCCTGGCCCAAAAGTGAATGGTGGCACCCTGGTAAAGTAACAGAAGTCAAGCAGGAAATGGACGGGGCATGCTTTCACGTGCAGTTTGAAGATGGAGACCAATGTTGGCATAGCGTGGATGATGTACGCCCAGTAAGATATAGCAAAATCGGAGGTTTGTAAAAGAAAACAGCACGATTTCTCAAAAAACTTCAATTAACTGTACTAGAACGTCTACCGACGTCGCTACATGCAGTCTGTATCATTTCTGTTGTTTTATAAGATTTTCAAAACACTCAAAACATCTTCTAGAAAAGACTTAAAAAGATTTTGTTATAAAAGCTCAGAGCCGAAAGGTTTTAGTACCTTTTAGGTTGTGTAGCCCTGTGCTAATGATGGGAAAGTAAAAACATTGAAATATGGGGATATTTGATGGATCCATTTAATTTTTGCTACTTTTTATCATTTTTTCAATTTTAACTACTACAAACTTGTTTTCACTCTATTTCAGTTCCCGAAGGAGTTATTGACGTTGGCACAGTAGTGTGGGCGTTATGGAGCGGTATTAGGTATTACAAAGGCTTCGTTTCCTACAGGGGCTCAAAGCTCCACGTTGATTTCTATGAAGGTGATAAATACTTGTATGACTTGAAGGATGCCATGGTCACCGTCATACCTGATGTCCTTTCCAAACCTTCCGATATTCTCGTTGGAACCAGAGTGATTGCAAGGTTCAAGAAACGAAAACACTATTACTCAGGAGTTGTTAGGCAGTTAGATTATACGGACCCCAAAGTGCCTCGGTTTACTGTTCTCTTTGACGACGGTGATAGGGAGGTAAATACGATTGACGATCTTCGAGTTTTACTTGTGAAGAAAGGTGCAGGTATGTTGGTAAATACTTTTTTTACAAACTTTATGTGAAATATAATATTCCTCTCTGTTTTCAGTGATAAAGTCTTCGTTTAGTAATTAACACTTGTTGATCAGTGGAGGAGAGTAGTTACAACGAACAGTTTTGAAAATTCGAAGTTGAATATTTACAGGTTACATAATTTTTATACAAACAGGTCTGTATTGAGTGATAGAGTGATTTTTGCCCGCAACCATGTTAATAGCTTTTCCCATTTTTTATAGTTTCTTTCCAAAGCTTCTATTATATGTGCACTATACTTTTCTATGTTGTAAACCCGTTTTAATGAATGTAAAAGTATGTCAAATGCTGGTTTTATAAGTTTGTTTTTACATTTCAGTAGATAACTTGTTTACCTATCAGTATGACATGATTCAGTAAAGCAAAGTCCTTACAATTTAGTATGAAGAATAACATTTTAAATAAATTAATTTCATCGTTAATGTTGTACTGTTCTAGCCAACTATTAACATCTTCCCAAATTTATATAGTGGATGGTATATTTACACGAAACCAAGAAACGATCCATTGGTTTTTTTATGCTTGTTGCAAAAAGTACATTTCTCAGTGTTTTTAATTTTAATTTTTCATTATTTTATTCAGATATTGTTCTCGCGACATTAAGAAAACAAACCACACTGATATTTTTCCCCTATCGCTATGTACGGCCTTATTATGTTTCTATAAAAGAGTTTTAAATGGAAAAGAGTTTTAAAAATCAAGTTAAGTTTACTACTTGTATAGACTTAACTTTTGAAACTCGGTACACTTTTTTTAACGATAAAAACTAAGCTTTCGGCTCTAACTAGAGCCTTGATCACAATGACTACAG
>JAPEIX020097153.1:0-17121 GCA_026122405.2 Zoanthus sansibaricus
TAAACAAGATGATCAGTTAAATTTACACCGAGATGTTGGGTAATAAAGAATTTAAATATTTTTTTTTTAAGTTTTTCTCTTTTATAAGAATAAAAGTCAAAACGGTTTAGAGACCATCATTACTCACGTTGTATAGACTGAGTTCTGTCTGTCAATGAACAAACAGTCGGGTATTTTAGAATTTTTTAAAAATATCCCGAACCATGGAAATATCGGCCTACATCTATCCTCTCAATAATTAACAGAATTTTCAAAAAACTAAGCCGGCAGGTATAATTAACTGAAAAACATTTTTAAACGGGCACAACATATTCTATGAGAAACAGAATTGCTTTCAAGATCAACGATCAGTATAACATGCCATTTTAGATATCGTAAACAAGATTAAAGAAAACAAAGATATGGCAAGGGAACATTTTTGTGTCATAAAGCTTTCGATACTGTCAATCGGACATTCTTCCCCGGAAACGTGATCATTACAGAGTTTGTGGGCCAATAAATGACTGGTCTAATTCATATCTAGTGCCGGGAAGAATCCAGTCAACGTAAAATGGAACTCACATTTCTAAATAATAGCAGAAATTGTAGCTGTCCAGTTTTTCAAGGATCGCCGGTTCTAGGACGTTTATTATTCCTTCTCGATCTAAGTCACAGATGTTTCTCGAACTGTTTGGTTTACTACTGAGTACTAGGTGCCTAATAGACGAAAGGGTAGGGGTAGTTGGGGAAAGGTCAGAACTCTTATAAGGACAATTTTACAACCCGGGCGTCAAAATAGATGTGTACGGGGGAGGAGGGGTGGGGTGGTCGGAAATTCATACGTTTCAAAGTTAAGTACCAGGATCGTCCAAACTGTCAATAAGGACACTAGGACAAGTTACCCAGGTACAATTTGACAATAGCACCGAAAACATTCCAAATTAGGGATCACATTAGAAAGACATTGCATTGCATTCGTCAATAAAGTATCCAGTGAAGTTTCGAGGACATAAACAATACAGATTTCTGTTGTTATTACACTTTTGTGGCAGAGTTCTTAGGTTATTACTCAGAAATAATAAACGAGGGGCAATAATAAATTCCAGGGATTCGGAAAAAATACGAAAAATTGATAAGCATCCCCCGTTTACACGCTATTTTTTAAAGAACAACTTTGTAAGAACAGTAAGGCTAAGATTGGCCAAAAATTAAGAACAATTTAAGAACAAGCTTATGCTGAGGCTCAAAAAAAGTGAAAATATTTTTAGTTGAAAGTACTGAATTTTGTAATTTACGTTCGCAGTGTGCACAGTAAAAACACAGAAGCACCGTTGCCAGTATATCTACTATTGTCCCAAACAGTACACGTATTCATGCATTCATGTATTAGTACTACATGAATACATGAGTACACGTATTCGTGTATGTAGTACTAATAGCTCTTCATCATACTATCAGCACTGTTTTTCAATGCGTCAATGATAATTTTTTGAATACACGATTTTTTCGAAAAACGGAAAGATTTTAAAGACATGGAGAAACTCGAACAAATCCGAATCGCTGATGGGATTTGAACCCACGTCCCTCCGTGTTCTAGCCGGATGCTGAGGGTCTCCCAGGAGGAGGAAGGGGGAAGGGGGGTCTGTGTTCCCATGTTCCCTTCAACATTATCGCTATGTTCCCTTGTTCCCGTACAAAATTTCACCATGTTCCCTTGTTCCCAATCAAAAATATATTTTGTTACCTTATTCGCAAAACGTGTCCTTGTTGTCATCCTTTAATTTAAAATACACGTTTTCTTCGACCAAATCGAATGAAATAGAGCTATCACGGACTAACAGATGTTGCTTATTAGTATTTTTCGAGCATTATTATAATGTAACACTTTGGACGTTTGTGAAAATATTACACAATAAAAAAATCAGCGGCAAAACCTCTTCTCGTTCGTTCAATAAATCTTAGCAAGTTTTGGTTGCTTTGGGCACCAACTACCATTTCGTATGATCAGCGCATTGCTGGTTTTTCAACAACAACAACAACAACAACAGTTTTATTTTGTTAAATTACTCTGATTACAATGGAAGTCAGCCCTCGCAGTTAGTCTAGGACTATTCGAGGCTTTTCTATTCCATTACGGTAGACTGCTGCAGTGACCGGCAACAATATACGGTCGACGTCAGTTTATCGTGTTCGATCTCCATCTTTTTAGAACTTTATAAAAGAATCTGCTCGCCGGATGCACATGCTCGGAACAGTTTAATGTTATTCGTAACCAGTCTACAAAAGTCGACAGTGACCTGAGTGACCTGGAGTAGCGATGTTAGCGATAGAGACGACTGATACAGCCACATGCAAAACCCGCCCGAAAAACCAGAAAATTATTTATTACACACATTTATCTACATTATTATGTTTAGTTATTTTACTATTTGTATTCTTTCTAGAAATAAGGGATTTGTTCCCCTATTACCCACTATATCTCGTGTTCCCTTGTTCCCTATATATTTTTTTTGCTTTGTCCCTTGTTCCTATTGCTAAATTTAAACTTTTCCCCGAAAACCCCTGGGAGACCCTCGATGCTCTAACCACTGAACTACTAGAAACTCGATGGGGAGCAAGATCTTTCACCGTGATCTAATAAGGAGAATATGCTATAAAATATCCTCACATGGCTAAAGCGAGAAAACCTCGTTACAAAAAGAAAACCGTAATTTTGTTAATTTTTCAAACCATTTGTGTCGTAAAATATCGAAAACAACCAAACTGTTTTTTTAAAATATAGAAAAGAAGCTCATCTCGAAAAGAATCTCTTTTATGGAGTTCTACTTTGTTTTGAGATTTATCTTCTTGGGGAATATAAAACGTCTATTTTTTTAGTTCTTTTCATAAACAGTTTACATAATATTTTTTAAGTGTTTACCCAAGCAATCCTTAAAACATACCATTGCTTTCAGAGCCTAAAGTAATCTTATTTTTCATTTTATTTCCATTTAAACATTTTTTATTTTATTTCCATTTAGACACCAATGGCACCCAAGATTCTATTTTTATACACTCGCGATGAGCGCGACAGGAGCGAAGAGGTGATGGACTATTTGCACGAGAGTTTGGGCACTGCAGTGATACTGAATAGCATCTTAGACGTGCTAACAGACAACTCAACCCTGGAGGATGAGCTCTTCCAAAGCGCATGCGTAATTCTTGTATCATCTGACCAATCCGATTGTTGGCTTAAAGATGATAATTTAGAAATAGAGGAAGAAATGGTTACATTTGATGGCGCGGTAATAAAAGCATGTTTAAACGAAGACTACGTACTGAAACGAATGGCCCTTATTCACTTCGAAAGAAAACCTGACAAGTGGATTTTACAGCGGTTCGGTCATCGTGTGTTCTCAATGCCAGAGCTTATTGCATCTGGAGTCAGGGACACTAGAGATCAAACCCGATTGGATGAATTTGTAAAGTTTGTCAACACACTTGTTACCAACGGCACAATAAAAAGATACTAAAAAATTTAAAATCTGTAAAAACATCAAAATTCAATGGAATTTTTAAAAAATAAAAACACGCAGGAAACATAGGGTTTGTGAAAACGTACTTACCTTAAGCCAGCCTTTTCAAATGAGGAGAAACCTCTTGGTTCTTAGAGTTAGTTATATTGGAAGTAGGGCTATCCTAATGCGCCGAGTTGTCTTTGGGGGTAGGGTCATCCTTATGCAACGAGTTATCTTGGGAGGGGTTATGTATTGAGTTTTCTGGGACCAAAACAATACTCTTTAATTTGGTAAATTAGTAACGTTGAACTTAAATGCGAAAAAAGAACCAGGAGATATCTTGGTCTAGAGGGTACGGATGTGATAGTTCAAGGGGTCTCACTCAATCATTCTTTTCCCCAGAGACCACGATTCATTTGAGCAGCACCAAGATCGAGGCTCAGGCCTGCACCAATTTTCAAGTCCGAAAATCGCCTAACAAATGTAAACAATATGAAGGGTTGAAATGTTTAATTCTTAAAAAAAAATAAAGATGTACAGCGGTTTAACCGACCCCCGTGAGGGATGAAGGAGAGGATGGGAGGGGAAGGAAGGATGGGGGGGGATGGGGGGGGAAAAAGGGGGGAAAGGGAAGTACTCTATTCGTTTTTGGATGGGGGTGTGACGTCCTAAGCTCAGAACCATGACCCTATTCCAGCCCTATGAATGTTTAAAGACCTTTAAGTCAACATCATATCCTACCCCTAAGTAAACATACGTTAAAAGCTGTAACTGTACCATTAGCGTGTTAGGACTGGCTTCACATTCGTGCTGGTCGGTTTGTTAATGCATGAATATATGTTATCATAACTCTCTCTCAACACCAGAAACTGTAGCCTATCCCGGAAAATTAGATACCTGACCCATGCCAAATTAGATATCGCAGACCTCAGGCAAATATGATACCCTATCCCAGACTCTAGAGCTCGAAAACCATACCCTGTAGGGCGGCACGTACCTGTATACCTCATAATTATGGGCCAGACACCCCTCCTAACCCTCCCTTCCCCCCATCCCGGAAGCCGATTGCTTATCTAAAGTCTTTAAAGTGTTACTATGATCAACTTTTTACCTTGATTTTTTAGGTTAATCACATGAAATTCTACCAAAGGTTACAGACCACAACAACCTTTATTTCACCTCAATATAACAGACCCGTTTACCGTTTAAAATATGCAATTAGATGAGATAACTGATGACGTACCCTCAACCAAATATTACATCAAGTATATAAAAAGCACTACCTTGGTGAACTTGCAGCAGCAACCATTGAAACTTAGTAAGCTGTAACAATTTTTGTTTCCATGGCAACCCACTCTTTTCCAGTATACTCCAGTCTGATTTCAATATTTTACACCTTTTGCTGTTCATTAACGAAAAATGTATATTCATTTAAGACCGCAAATATGTGTTCATTAGCACTTCCATGAACTTCATTAAGTATGTAAGTAAAGCCTTTATTTATAAAGGGTAACACTAAATAGTGCAATACACTAATAAACTTGTGGCCCTCAAAAATGCGAACAAAATTTCAGCAATACTGTTGGAATGTCTATTAACCTTCAATAGCGTCAACGGATGAACACTTCTGAAGCAGCAACTGAGTGCGACAATGCCTTTCTTGCCTCTGCTCTGTTCATCTATTCTTGCCGCTCTGGAAACTTATTTCTCAAACTCATTAATTATTCATAAGCTGATGTCCCAATCAGCTTGCATCAGTTGGGTCAGGTGCATGTATTTTGATACCCAATGAACATACCGATCAAAACACATTCGATTAGCTCAAAAACTGATCAAGACACTGATCAAGAAACTTGAATTTTAATAAGTTTTAATTCTAAATACAGCATATTTGTAGCTTCAATGATTAATTACAACAACAATACGGGCTTAGAGAGATAGATAGATGTACCTTTATTTAAAACATGAAAAATAGGTAAAACCTCAGGGTGGTCCCTGAGGAAAGATATTAATTTTTCGTAGACACCGTTATAATAATTGTACAGTTTTTGAATTTTCCTTTCTGGAAAACAAAAATAAGCATTTTATAATTATTTTGTAAATAAGCATTTTACTCGTAACCCAACCCTGCACTAGATCTTTAACCGTAACACCCTGAAAATTAGCTACAGCTGCATGCCGAATGTTGCAAACATCATAAAGGCGCACAATCAGAAAATAGTAAGCAAATCAACAGAACCAAATCAAACAAGAAGATGCAACTGCCGAAAACCAGAAAATTTCCCTCTCGACGGCCAATGCCTCACAGACAACCTGGTCTACAAAGCTAAAGTGAAAGTCGACAATGCACCAGAAAAAATATATATTGGGATGACGGAACACTCATTTAAAACACACTTCAATGGTCACAAAGTCTCGCTAAAGTATAAAAGTAAAAGGAACTTCCTTTATCATAAACTGGTCCGCATAAACGCGCAAAGGCATACAAAGGTAGCACAAAAAGATGCAACCTTTGTTTAACCGAGAAATTATGCATCCTTTCTGCACAAAAGGGCAACTTATTGAACAAAAGATCCGAACTAATATCCAAATGCCGCCATGAAAATAAATTTTACGCGGCCAGTGAATCAGAAAAAACCTCCGTAAGCTCTTAAATTATGTGCATTTTTAAAAAAACGCTAGTTTTAAACAACTTTTACCTATTTCATCTATCTTTTTATGTTTTAATGTTTTAATAATTTTAACATTTTAACATCTTGATTCATTTTTATATATATATCTATAACCTTACATGTAAACTGATATCATTTTTGTTCACCAGGCGTTAAGAAAAAGGACGTAAGTATCCAACCATATGGTAATTTTATTTGTTAGGGTTACATCAAAACTTTGTTGAATTAATAGACCACTTACCTTAGCTTTGAATTACTGTTATTTTTTGTGTAGATACCTAGAGATATATCCTGCAAAAAAAACAAAACCCAATCCGTATTACTAAACTTGCATTACTGCTATTTTTCGTAGAAATAACTTAAGATATTTCGTAAAATGACAATAAATACTAAAACGTCTTCCTGCTTTATTAGAGAGAACTAAAGGTATTTCGTAAAAAAGGCAACAATAACTGATCCGTATTATTAAATTTTCATTAAACATTAAATAAAAGAGAAAGGTTAATCAACAGGCCAAACCTGATCATGAAGATGCATGCTCAAGTTGAGCGAAAACGTTTTTGTTTTACTGCCTTAGTTATTAATAGTTTTAAATGGAAAATTCCATTTCAAATTTTCAGTACTGTTATCTTCAGCGGAAATAATTAAAGCTATTATGTAACTGATCCGTATTACAAATCTTTCAGAACTGTTAGAAATACACAGAGCTAGGCGTTTCGTAAAAGAATGTCGCTCATATCCTGTTTTTTACTCCTGTTAATATAACTATGATCCAATAGGTAGAGCACAAATTAGGCCCGGCTGTAGCCTCATCCTGCTTTAAATGCAATAAAGTTGTTTCACTGACCCAACAGAAAAACTAAGTTAAGTCATGTAGTACACTGTACAGGATTCTTGATTGTCTGATAAACCTTAAAATCATAAATTTCTCTTTGCAACTATTTCTATATTTGTTTCCGAGTGGCGGCTAATTCTCATGCA
The DNA here is from genome assembly GCA_026122405.2 of Zoanthus sansibaricus. Lineage (NCBI taxonomy): Eukaryota > Metazoa > Cnidaria > Anthozoa > Zoantharia > Zoanthidae > Zoanthus > Zoanthus sansibaricus. The sequence continues at coordinate 7,130 of JAPEIX020097153.1, forward strand.
CAACCAATAGGGTAGAAAATATTGGAATTAGGCTCCCTCTACTTCTTGAGACATTTCTAGCTCTTTTGAATATAGTAAAGAACTTGTTCTGTGCATGCAGTTGTTCAGATCGTGATGGAGAAATTGTCGTAGCTAGGATTACTTTTTCTTCTCTACTGTATTAGCTGGTAATCTTTTTATCAGTTTCTTCATCATTTCTCTAAGAAAAAAAATACAATATATACAAGATGTTAACACTGGGTAAAACAATAAGAATTACAAAAATAATTATTGTTTAACAGGTACAACTTTCTGGCAAATGTACCAACCTTATAGCGTCTAGCTTTTCTTCCATACTCTCCCATGAATGCCTTTCGTCGCTGTACTCTAATAATTCTGTTGGCGCAATGTAGCAGAAAAATCAACGTTGGTATGACAGATATGCAAGGAAACATCAAAACAACGAAAAAACGTGCCAAATTGTTATTGATATCTCTATTAAATAAAAGAGACTGATCACTCAGAAAACAATAAGATATACTTCACAATTTTATCGACATCAAACTACACTTGAATTTGAGAACGTTCAAAGGATTTCAGAAAGTGGTGGATTTGTGCGAGGCCAGCTACAACGAGGTTTCTTCTCACCTCTAGCTAGTTTGAGTTCATCGATCCAGTCACCTTCTTTGTAAAACTTCATTCGTAAATTCTGTAAATTATAGTTGAACAGTGTATGAATTTCTACGCAAAAAGGCACTAATATCCCTAATCATTAAACAATAAAAAATGTTTTCCTTTTTATTGAAATTTAGTTTTTATTCTCGATGGTATCTGTAATTCATTTAGCAAAGAACTTTCCCTCCTCCTTCCACATCACAGCTTGTACATGACAAACAACCACTTCTGATACAAGTTAATACTCAGGGGCGGATCTAGGGGGAGGGTGCAGGGGATGCGCATCTCTCCCTGAGATGACCTGCGGCATTCTAATACAACTGGTATTCTGTTTGTTTACGTCTGGTAACCAGTCAGTTACGCCATTCCTTAGTGGTGCACCCCGTCGTAAAAAAAATTCTGGATCCGCTCCTGATACTACATATTTCTTCTCTGTTTCACTTCCACTTCACTCATCTGTATTTAAATACTTTTTACAGACATACAATAATCAGCCAGTGACGACTTGAAAACAACGAGTATGAAGCACTAAAAACATTCTCGTAGAAAAATTAACACACTCAAAAACGTATCGAATAGTTGACCCAGACTTTGTCACTTGATTACTCTATTTAAGTTAAAACGTTGAAATCTCGCTATGTTATAACAAGACTGCTTTTAAAAGAAAACAAATGTTTTTATTGAACTTGTCTCTACACATGAAATTCTAAGCACAAAGAGCTAACCTTAAAAAAGAATGTAGAAAGAACTTACAAATCGATGTAGCCTGCTGTGCTCGAGGCGGGTTATAATGTACATCCGCTGAATATCATACTTAAGGCGTGCCAATTTCTTGGCTTCGCTGTAGGTATTGCTCATCTGTGCGATGAGAATGTTAAGCAAAATCACAATCACCACTGCCATGTAACACAGAATAACTAGAATAGGCAGCCACCTAGAACAAAACATTTTGTAATTAGTTTTTGTCACAATGACAATATGATCCAAAGTTCTATGAAAATGTATTCAAGTATGAAATTATGACCTGAAAAGAGAAAGGATATGCTCTGAGCTTGAAGAAGTGTAGAGGGGAGTAAAATAAAGAAACTACAGCCCCTATAGAGACAACTCTAGCTCTACTCTTGCAGCAAATGCAGAGGCATATCACAAATCTGCTCGTCAGAAACCGTCAGATCTTTGTACCATATTCAAAACATAAAAATTCCATTACCTTCTAAGGTTAGTTGACGGTAATGGTATAAGGATACCAGCATGCCCCATACTTCTAAAAACGAATTAATGGTTTGTTGACAAGAAACTTTAAAGATAGCCCGTAGTTAAGCGAGCCTGAAAATACCCCTTCGTTAAGTAAGACTTAGAATGCAAAAATAGTAGCTAACAAAAATGTCACTTGATCAAAAAAGACAAAGAAGTCTCAACAATCTAGAAAAATTAAGAATGTCCATTAATCTAACCAATAATTCTTTTTTAGTCCACCTTACTGATATGTATACAATGCGAGAAAAAGCAGTGAGCAAAAAATAAAACGTAAAGTCTACGCTATAGGTATACATTTGTATGTGGTTCCTTCAGAACTATCCGAAACATCTTAGCATTATACCTAAACACAGTAAGCTTTCAACGAGTTTTAAACTCTCGTTAGCGATTACCCAACTATTATTAGTCGAGTCTTAGCACAAGGAAAATTCCGTACTATTGAAATATGTCGCACTTCCTGGGTATGCTATTATTAGCACCAGCAGCGAGTCTTGGCTCAAAAAAAAATCCCGCACTATTGGGTTATGTCACACTTCTTGGATATGCCGCTATCTTCAACAACCGTGCCACGACTCGCAGCGGTAAGATTGGTGCATGTATTAGTAATTCCATTAAGCTCAAGCGCTGGAAGAATATTAAAGGTGTACAAACTGACTTGGAACAGGTATTGGAAGTCCTTGGAATGTGTCAACACGTCACTAAACCGAACCGTTGACGCCCACATCAAGAATACTGACAGACCAAATTGTCACAAATTACTCACAATGCGTTATACCAACTGATCATTGAAAACGATTCAGCTGCCTGGTCAGACTATACGACATTTAAACGCGAAGTCAAAGGCGATCCTGCTTTGCCCAGAGAAATCTCTTAGTACAAAATATCAGAGAAAATACAAATGATGCCAACACTCAGTGGAAAACCATTCGTTTATGCATTCCAAAAAAATCACAAGAAACAAAGTGCTGGACAAAATCACTGCAATAGCTAGCGAATGTAATTATATTTCAGCACAACCACAAGATCCATTTGTCCCTACGTATCCAATTTCACAGCCGTTGACATTCCGCATCCAAGTGGAAAGCGCTTTGAAGTCCTAAAAAAAGAAGAAAAATGCTTCCGGACTTGACACAATTCCACCCAGCGTCATTAAGGAATCTGCTATAGCACCTTCAATTGTCTCAATTATAAATAACTCTTTCAGTAGTGGTATTTTCCCTGAAAATGTTACTGAAAAACTGCTGAGTTGTGTCAATTCTGAAAGCAGGCGAGCACAAATAGGCATGTAACAAAAAACAATTTTCCCACTAAATCAAAAATGAGCGAAAAGTTGGATCAAAATCAACTAAAACAGTACCTTAAATTAATACAAACGAAAGGCTTCAGTGAATTGAAATGAAAAAAAATGCGCACTCGGTCGAAACATCGCTAGTAGCATCGACTGATACTATTCTTGAAGCTATAATGACCAAGTCAAGATCATAGCAATCGTTTACTTGGACATGAGCAAAGCATTTAATAGCATAAATCACAGTATCCTGTTACAAAAACTAATAGCTATAGGTCTTTCTCCATCAGCGCTTTGATGTTTCAACAGCCAGTTGTCCCATTAATCCCAAGTAGTGCACATCAATATTGAGCTATCTGACCCTCTGTCTTTGAGCTGCGGTGTACCGCGAGGCAGTTTCCTTAGCTCTCTGTAGTTCAGTATCTACATGAACAATGATTTTCCGTAAGTCTGTGAGAAATAATCAACATCTTGCTAAGTAGACCACACAAAACTGATTCTCTCCTTCACTGTTTAAAATTCTCATATAGCTGAAGAAAACACTGAGCCTCAACAGATTCGTAACTGGTGTTTTAACACCTGCTTCCAAGTCAACCCAGATATAACAACTGCTTTCAACTCAACCCACATATAACAAACTTATTGATTTCAGTCGGAAGTCGCCACGTGATTCTCAAAATATGTTTATTAGGCAAGCAACTAATCCCAGTCAAAGATTTAGGGATAGTATCCGATTGATTTCTTTCATTTGATAAACAATTATCATTAAGAACTGCATCGCGTTTTCCAAAACTCGCTCAGATCGACCGGGTCAGATATGCCTTCAGGCCAGCCCTACCTGATAGTTAAGCAGCAAATGTCATCCCGTGGGAACTTGATGAAGAAAGCAAGCCACCTATCTAGACATGTTAAGATACCCCTAAGGAACAATAAAAACTTTGTTGGCAATCTGCCAACTTGCTAGGTTGGTCGTTAAGGAGATCTAATAATTAATTCTCTGATGCTTGGCAAACTCTCGTATTGCTCTGCTGTCTGGTCCAACACATTATACAAAAACTGATACAAACCGCAACTAGTTCAGTTTGACGCCCGGATATTAAGTTAAACCAAACATACGACCACATAACGCGCGTGTTGAATGACCTGCAGTGGTTGCAATTAAAACAGCAAATTCACATGAGTTACATGAGTTACATGAGTTACACATATTTCACATTGAAATCTATGAAAGGCTAAGCCGTATATACGTTACTAATTAAAAATGTGTGTTTCAAGAAGCGCAAGTAGAAACGCACACGGCACAAACAATACCCTCTATAAAACTGCCACCGGACATCAGACTTTCTCTTACCGAGCAACAAGACTGTGAAACAATTTAGACATTGCTGTCAAAAATGAAACAAACTAAATACGAAAGTAATGGCAGCATGTTTAACTACTTTTAGTATCTAAACTTCTCCACACACTTATAAATGCGCATATTTTAATCTTAACCACCGCCCATTTATTTTAAATATAATTCTATATGATATTTATATTGCAGTAAGACTTTCTTACTAAAGAATTTATTTTTCTTTATATTAGTCTACATTTTTTGTGTATTCTTGATCACTGAAAAACACCACAGGGGAATGTTCAATGAAGTATCATTAGTACTATATTTATTCACTATAAGTGATCACGATTACAAGATAATTAATTTACAACGCCCATGGAGACAACGCTGGATGGCAAATCTTAATGTCACTATAGACTATTCTAGGACGTGTTTCCAGCTAACGGCAAATTACAATACATACATCATACAATAACAAATTTCCTTAATGCATGTTTCTTTCAACGTGCACGTTCTATGAATGTTTATAATCTACAGGTTCCAATTTAATTCTTTTCTAAGAAGTTAAAAATCACATCAGTAATAAATATTTATTTTTATAATTTTTACCTCTATTTACAACCGTATCCTTACGAATTAACAACTCTTAAATGTAATTTTTCTTGTTACAACACAATTTTACCTTGGTCAAATATATAGTAGTTATGCAATGGTTTCGAGTGCTATACCATGGAATATGCAACCTGTTACCTGTATTTTCCGTATGCACACGAACCTTTAGGCGAGTGTACAGGAAGAAAATACAGTGACAAGTGGCATTTCCACCGTATCCCAATGGCATGAGAAGCAATTGCATAACTAATTTATCCAATGCCTTAAAAAATACAGCTAACTAATTTATCCCCGTATGGAGAACGAAGAACTAATACCGCAGGGTGTGCTGACGTTTTAAGCTCTCATAACGTTGACGGACAACTTTGGCGCCATTTCGGAAATGTATGCTCACAGTCTAGGCGCAACTTCGAAAATAATAATAAAAACTAGTATATCCCAAAGCTATGAGAATGCTGCGGATTTTTGGTTTGTTTAAATGTGAATTTTTAATTTTTTTTTATACAACGAAGTGTAAAACGTCCCTTATCTTTCGCTTCCTTTGCGGTCGCACGTGAACTGAACCCGACACAACAAAATGTGGTAGTTGACATCGTTTTTCACAGCGGCATGCCGCCATGACAAAAACGAAATTTGGTTCAACGCCTTTTGACACTTTTTACATTCATTTATTTGCTCGTTAATAGCATCGCCCACAGTCGGGATTCATTTTCACATTTTGTGTCAGGCTCAATTTTTGCGAATGCATATCAAACATCTAAGTTATTGAGCTGCATTGTTTTAAATGGCTAAATTTACTGTTTCTTGTTACAGAAGTTTTTTAATACCCGATATAAATCAATGCACTTATTCGGTCATTTTTATGTACGTAACGTAGAGTGTGCAATAAAAAACTACTCTCCGCCACGGCGCGCAGTGAACTCTGGTTGCAATGCAATGAATTCTGGTTAAAAAAGCAAACAGATGAAATCGAGATTTTTTCTACATTTTGATTAGCTTCGCTTCGCTCGCTCCGCAGCAATGAGACCGGAGATCTTCATAGATCCGAAGTGCTATTTATTTTTAAAGCATGGTTTGGCCATGTGAATCTCTGTAGGATTGCTTTTCAATTCCTAGTTCTTAATTTGTCAGTGAACGGATGTCTTTCGATTCGAGTCGGTATTGGGTTACAACTTTGAGCATGAAATACAGCTAGTTTTTGGCTGGCCGTTTACTCTACCTTTCTACACCGTACTAACGAATCCCAAAAAGGACGAAACAGCTTATTTTTTTTTTTAAACTTTAGACTTGGCGAAATAATCGTTGTATGTAGTCATAAAGCTTTCATTGGTCCTAATATTATTTAGAAATGTTTAATTAACTGGGAAGCTATATTTTTAAACCGAAATGATCTAGTTCATTAGTTAAGACTTGGCGAGATATTCATTAGATAGCCATTAAGGAGATACTGTCATGATTTCATTGGCTCCAATTTTAGAAATGTTTTGTTAACCGTAAAGCTGTGTTTTTAAACCGAAATGATCTAAATTCTTTATTTAAGACTTGGCGAAATAACTGCCTGTGGATTCAATGGATCCTTTTCTACCAATTCGTAACTCACAAAGAGTCCGTTCAGAATGGTAAATCAAGAGTCACAAAAACGACAATTTTACCCCTCCCATAGTGATTAAGAATTTCTTAAACAAAGCACTTTGAGAATGATCTTAATTTGTTTAGAAAATGGTGTAAGAAGTTCTCTTCAACATGTTGACAAATTTTTCCGTGACGAAGCCTTAGCAGGCGAAACGTTTGAATAATATATATATAAAAAACCCAGAATTTTAGCTCTGTTGAAGAAAATTTCTTTACACTGTTTATAACCAGGCGTGGAAACAAACAAACCTACATGTTTAGAAAATGTTGCATCAAAGTTTTAAAATTCGCGCCCTTAAAACTAGAAGAAAGTAAAAGTGTTACTTGTAAAGCGAAGGTATCCGTCAGGCGCCAGTGCAGCGAGCGTATATTGCAGGAACGGTGTATAACGAGCGGTGTTCCGTCATAAGGGTTTGCGTTCCCGCCGCGAGGTTGAATACATTTACCGCTTGATGACTGCATCAGTGAACCTGGCAAACATTAAAGGATAACTGAATGCTAAAACTAACCTATTTTTATTTGAATCTATTTGTGTTGTAGATTACCTCTGTGAAGTTTTTTTTTTTTCAAATTAGTCGAATAACGTGAAATTTAATATAGAAATTAAGAAAACTCTCAAGAAAAGGTTTGATAAGTCCGATTATTGTTGTTATTATTTCGTTCATTCGCACGACACGTTGTTAACGTGGTTAGTAGACCATGACCTATGGCCTTCGTGTCTAGTGTTCTTCTTAAAATTCTTGCTGTTCCCATTGATTAATTCTATTTTTATTATTATTATTATTATTATTATTATTATGTAAATGTAACGCTTTAGCTCTGGCTGATGTAGTACCGACATTACGCCAAAGAATCGAGCCATAGCCAATGGCCAAAGGTTCTTTGGAATCATCAGCCTTCCAACAGCTTCCTTAAAATCCTTGCTGTGCCTAACAAGGCTGTTTTCTGCAACAATTCCATTCTGAGGGTAATCCCTAGCTTCTCAAGCCATGCATCAAACCTTTTGCTTACTACCCCAAGTGCACCATCAACTACCGGTACCACTTCCAGATGCCTGATCCCCCATAGTTTTCCCATTTCTCTTTTCAGTTCCTGATATTTCTCAATCTTTTCACCTTCCTTTTCATACACTCTGTAATCCCAGGGTGAAGCTATATCCACAATAATTGCCTTGTTATTCTCCTTCTCAACTACTACTATATCAGGTCGTCTGGCCTCGATAACATAGTCACACTGTATGGTCATATCCCACAAAATTTTACATCTTTCGTTTTCCACTACCTCTTCCGGTTGATGTTCATACATTTCTCACTTCTGTTCACCTCATACTTATGACAGAGTATTATTATTATTATTATTATTATTATTATTATTATTATTGTTGTTAATATTATATTTGAAAGTTACAAAGTAAAACAACATATACAGGTCATGGTAGCTTTTGTAACTATGGAAACGAACAGGCAGATTAAATAGCACGAGAAATAACATTTTAAAGGCAAAGTTGATAAACAATAACTCACCTTCTGGCCATTTTGTCAAAAGGAACTTAAGATGCTCATCTGTACATTTTCCATCTAATACAACTTCTGAGTTTTCAGATGGAATTTTTTTATTTCCTTTAATATGAATGCACTTGTTCTTCTCGTCATGAAACAAGAAAACACCTGGAAAAATGGCTTCACATAAGCGCTCAAGTAAAAAAAAGGTATCTTTTAACCTTAATCATTTTTAACAACGGATGCTCCATAGGAGTAGCATTGAGTTATAGCTGGAAGTTTTTTATTTGCAAAAGTCTTTGTGCTACAATAACTAATGTTGAAAATTTTCCAGCCAGCTTTGCGTGCTTGATTTGTTCAGTTAGTGTCCCAGTTCACATTGTTTATCAGTTTAGGGAACTTTGTTCTCCTTTTGCTTTGCCGCTCATGCAATCTTGAGTTTGATTCATGAATAGTTTTCTGAAATTGGTTTAAGTGTTTGCTATTGTTAACGCACTGTTTGTACGAAAATATAGAGAACTGAGTGATTAAAAAAAAAACAAAAAAAATGGGATCACACCCTCACATTTTAATGAAAGTTAAGAACGCTAAAGTATTGCTTTAAATTGTAGTTCTACGTTTTTATGTGCAGCATCTGTGCGTCGTCTCAACCCTATAATTTCAACGTTTCAACTTTAACTTCAACTTTTCAACTTCAACGTTTCAACTTCAACTTTTCAACTTTATCTTCAGCTTTTCAACGTCATCTTTATTTAAAAATGCAAAACAATAACAAGACTGATCTGCATGCAGCATGGCTATTCGAGGAAAATCAGTCTCTAGGTATATAATATATAGAAGTTTGACCAATATTAAAGTAATAATAGTAATAAAAAAGTCTCGTTATATTTTATGGTAACTTTAATCTTCTGATCACCGAATAACTCACAAGAGAACCTCCAGCCTTACAATGGTTAAGAAGAATAGTTAACCCAAGTACCAAACAACATAAACGCTTTAAAAAGAATATCATCCACCAAACCTGGACACTTTGCCGCCATTGCGCAATGCCGTTTTTGAATGGCACCCGGACCGCATTGTCCGTTCTTCGGAAAGCAGTCTCGTTTTCGTATTTGAGTTTCTTTCGACAGACACAAACTTGGAGAGCACTTGGACCATTCGTTCCATTCCCCAAAATGATACGACGCGTCTGGAAACAGATAAATTCGTAAAAAGATGTGAAAAATTAGACCAATTACTACTCAAAACTTCAATTTTTTACTAAACTTTTGATGATGATTAAAGATTTCATCCCAACGGTTAAATCATGTATTTTAACTTCACGCCGAAGCAATGCTATAGTTTTATATTTATTTTACGAGTTTTAAACTTTTCACACTAAAAAGTTACCGTTGTAATCGGATTTGATATATTATAAATACAATCAAAAATCCAGAGGACTCTCTGATTGGTCAATTATTTATTGTTTAATGTGCTGTTTAACTCAAAGGAATTCTTTGTCACATTGATGGTCTTCTAAAATCCTGTGTTGTTTATCAGCCTACCATAGAAACGTGAGGTCTGGTGCCCTGAGTGAAGGTCTAACCATTTGTAGATGTTAGAGCATCGGCAGCACATTCTCCTCAATTATTCTAAGACCCTGAGTGAAGGTCTAACCATTTGTAGATGTTAGAGCATCGGCAGCACATTCTCCTCAATTATTCTAAGACCCTGA
>JAPEIX020097154.1:0-10325 GCA_026122405.2 Zoanthus sansibaricus
GCTTATGGCCTGTTTGATCAAATTAAACAAAGTGAAATGTTAAAAAGTACACAACTTTGATTAAACAAGAATAATATACCAGGAAAATAAGAAAAAAATGTGTTAAATTTCCGCACTTTTTGTGAAAAATTTCCGCACTATTGACCTTTTTTCCGCACTTATTTCTGCACTTTTTGTGAAAAATTTCCGCACTATTTCCAATTTTTTTCCGCACTCTACCGGATGCCCTGATTTAAGGAGTCAACAGTAATTTTTTATCATCAGAAAACAGAGAAACTTGCCAGGAAAAGGTTTTTACACTTCAACAGAAGCATACTCAGCAACACTATATCTCTTACACCTTGTATGAAAATATAGATAACATTTTCAAACTAAAATAAACTTATTTGTTTATGTTATTAGCTAAATACCTTTAGGAATGGTGGCCAATAATAGGATGGTGGGTGTATTAAAACAAACTGTGAACTTTTGAAAATGATGTTGAAGAATACAGTTTATACTTAACTATGCAACTAGTGAAGAAATATACATTTGGTCTTTAACTTTAATCTGAAAGAGTACAATCAAAAAGTAATGCAAGATCCTTTTTTTACCAAACAATAAACAAATACAGTACTCAGGCAAGGTCATTTTAAAAACATGTAAACTGTACATTTTTACTGAACTTGGATCGTATCGTGTTGACATGCAGTACATGCCATCCACATACACTTTCCACCATCCTAATGATTTAAGTATTAACAAAATTTCTGTTGTTGTTCTTACCCGTTTTTTGAGGTCAACTCTCTCCAAAGCAATCATGCTGGTGATGACTGTGTATGTGACAAAAGTCTTGTAATCCATTAGTTCATATGATGTAAATGTTGATATACTGTCCAGGAAGTTGGTGGCAGCTTCTTTGAAGTCTCGAATTGATAGAGAGTACACACCCTGATACACCTTCAGTCTGTTTCGTCGATCCCAGTCGCCACCCTCCTCAATTAAACTGAATAAAAACATAATATTTAGTTACCAATACCAAGACCATTAAGCTTTGCCTTTTTGCTAGTCTTTAAGCAAATAAAACACAAGCTAGCAAACAGGTCATAAACACATGTACTGTACAGTAGTGTATAAAACTAACAAAGACTTACTCCTTTGCTTTGGAAATGTTCCTGGTTATCAGATCATTATCAAGGTAAAACAAACCAATGCGGATTTGGTAAAAGACAATATCCAATTTGTATCCAAGAGCAACAGCCTTCTCGTATGCTTTTCGAAACATTGACAAAGCCCCTTCCTAGAATACAGTATAAAACATTATACAGGTCAGTCAGTTTACTGTAGTATTGATGATATTAATTTTAATTAGAAACAGTGTTTTCACAATCTTTGAGATTAGGCATTGCATTTTATTGAGTAGAAGTTGAAAGTCCCAAGGGAAGGGGAACATGCTCCCACAGAAAATTTTGAAATTTTAGAATCTTGGAGACGCATTCTCCAGCAGTTTGAGATGCAATATGATATATTTCAGTTATAAAAAAAACACTGACATTTTTATTAGGTTCTATTAACTCCAGCCAAAATATTGCACTTCTTTCGTTCAAACAAGAGTTCAAGAAAGTAACAGCAATTGTGAAAGAGCAAAATAATTATGATGCAGGTGTTTAATAATAAGGGAAATAAACGTGGACAGAAAAAATGCATAAGGGAAAGTACGCATGGAAAGTACAAATGGAAAAGTTGCCGTCAGATGCGAGAGTAGACGGCTACTTTTGAAAACACTGAGAAAATGGGATTGTATTGTAAGAGTTTGTCTATTTTATAATTATTATTTTAACAATCTCTTCATCTTGAAGTAATCTGTCCAGCTCTACCTTTCAATAACTTTACTTATAAACTAATTGAGATTGAGCAATAACAATACACTACCTGAGCCGATAACATCAAACTTAAAGTACTATAGCCAATCTACACTCATCTGAAGAACAGGGCTTCTGGAATTTCACAATGAAAATTTTCAAAATAGTGTGGCATTGGTATAACAAACCAATCCCACATTATGAAACTTTTCTTCCGTCATTACTATAGCACAGCTTTCCCTGACACAAATTGCAGATGTGTTGAAAATCAAATGTCTTGGTTCATTTAGGCTTGTAATTCTATTGTTATGTGTTTAACTATATTTAAAGGCGAATTTGACACTTACAAAAGCAAATTTGGAAATTCTTTTCCACTTTTTCACTTCAAACAGTTTTTGCTTTTGCACAAAATATACTTTATCAAACTGTTATTTCAACAACTAAATCTTAGATAAACTTTTTTTTAAAAAAATAATTTGTGCAAACTTTATCATTAATTCCTTTACTTTATGAATTCCCTGGGTACCATGTACCAGAGGTGCAGAAAGATGTGTACAGCAGTGTATAAATTTATATCCACAAGGGGCAATGAATTGAAATATTATTTAAAGGGGAGCACACTATCTTGGTCAATGTAGCACACTGACTATATGCTGTTCAAATTAATCACTGAACAAAAATGAATGAACAGCTCTGTATGTTTTGGCATCACCTTGTCTCCAATGCGAGTTAGGTATTCAGCCCTGGCATAAAGAGCATCTCGGATTTCAGTTTCACCAAGGTTCTCTTCAGCATCCTTTTGCTTTTCATCAAGCTCCTTAAGTTTCTTTTGATTCTCTTCTTTCATCTTGCTCAGAAGAGCATTGTCTACTGGCCATTTCAGTTCAGCACAAACTTCTTCATAAAAGGGTGCCATATCTAACAAAAATAATGCACAAGTACTATTTTCAATAACTTCAATCACGTACTGTAATCTTCAAAAATTTTGCAGTATACTACAGAATACCCCGCAACTATTGTTCTTGATTTAACTGCACATTTATTTTTAAAGAACAGTGAATGCCCACAAATAAATTATCAGAAGTTGCAGGGTATTCTGTAGTTAAAATGGAGTAACTAAAGAATACCCCGCAACGGGATAATTTCCGTACTGAGGTGTACTTATTTATGCATGCAGTTTTATCTCCTATATATTACTTTAGAAGTTAGGGTCTGGGTAAAAGTTAGTTTGTATGATAAAACAACAGTACACCCCAATACGGAAATTTTACCCCTCGCACCTGTTAAAGCTAAAATTTTTCTTCACATATTTTTATGTTTATATTAATTTTTTAGTTAAGCTAAAATTTTTATTCACATGTTTTTTTTCTTTGATAATTATATATAATAGTCATTCACTGCATGAAATTAAAAAAAAATTTAATCATAATTTGCTTAAATTGTGTGATTTTTCTTCAACATATATTTTGTAGACTGGCTTTAAGATTTTATAATCTTTTCAATTATATAAACTCCTCTGCTGAACTGCCATTGTTATTTGTATTTAAAAGAAAATCAGTCACACTGTTTAAATACGAAACAGTCAATTGATCACGAAAATAGTTGCTAACAGCAACTCCACATACTGCAAGTATAGAAAGTGTCTTGGCCGAACGCTTACAGCAGGTCCTAGTTTAACTGTGAGCTTGCGAATCAAGCAACAGAATATCACATGACAAAGCAAAATTAATCGCTTTATGGAGTATGAAAATTATGATACTTGCCGTTCTCTTTCATGGCATCCATGAGCTTTTTTCTCGCCACTTCCTTTTCAATTGCATCAGGGTTTATCACAGTGAACTTCCACTGAGCAATTTCAAGGTTTGGGTTTCTTGGCAAACCTTCTTCTTCTAGACTTTCCACCGGCATTTTGTCAAAATTGGAAAATGTTCAAGATAGAGTGAAGTGGTCCGCTGACCTCGGAAACCGCAGTACATTCCCTCGTCCCCAATCCTCAACCGGGAGTGTTAGACCCGGTTCAGACGCCGAACTTTTCATGTACCGAACCTATTAAATGTTGCTATGAGTTGCTATTAACATAGCTGTCAACTCACCCGTATTGAGCGGGTGTCACAAGATTTCGAGCCTTATCACCCGCTCACCCGCATGGTTGTCGAACTCACCCGGTTTTCCACTGTTTTCTAAATCAATGTATTAGATTTTTGATTCAATCTATTTTATAAAATGTTTTAGAAACAAATCAAGTCTTGATCATATTTTCCCATTTGTACACTCGCCTTTTGTGTCCTCTACTGAAATCAAATCGGAACATATACTCACTAAATAGAGCGCTAATGTTCTCTTTGTATAAGAATAAAATCGCAAAAGTTTTGGCGCGAATTCAATGCCAGATGAGATGCGTCATTCGACTTGTTCGCGAAACTTTCTAATTGGTTACAAGAAAAGAGATGAGCCAACCAGAGGGGAAAAGCAGCGTAGCGCGAAAGCATATCAAACGTAGCGCGAATATTTTCAAGCTTTTCCAGTTTTCTGTTTTGTCGAACAAAATGCCTTTGCGTGCGCATTTTTGTGCTATTCAAAAAGAATTCCTTGGTGTTTTGCCAGTTGGTTTGCAGCCATTGTCAAAAAGATCAAAAAGGAGAATGTCAACATTCCACCTTTGGCCATATTCTAGACATTTTTATAAACAGCTTCCAGATTGATTTTCGGTAGGTTTCGGAAGCGCATCGGAAATATGTTGGGCCACCGTCGGAAAGTTGTATTGGGCTAAAGATTGTACTTACACTTTTCACAAGATTTTTAAATTTCGGGGGTTGAGAGCTATGAGAGGGGGAGGGCTAGGTGAAAAGGAAAAAAATTAAAAGCCTGCTTTGGTTGGCTGGTTCACACAGGGCCGAAGAGTTAAAACATGCAAATTGATTGGAAGTCAGTCATGGGAAATTGGCGTAGTGATTAAAATTTTTTTGACCCAAGGATCAGGAAATCGATAAGAAGAAGCTTTTTTCTGTTAGTAGTAGGACGTTGGCGAAACGACTTAGAAAGTTGCCGAAACGACCTAAGACGTTGGCGAACTGGTCGTTGGCGAAACGACCGTAACAACGCGTCGATGTTCCTTTAGGGCTTCCTATGTAAATATGATTTTCGAATCTACGAATTTTGTGGTCCGCGGCTACATATTGTCAAGCGGGCGAAAATAAATTTCTCAACATCAAAATGGCTGGAAAAAATCTCTCCGCAGTTCTCTATTCCATTGACGACCTCAGATTGGTATGAAATGGTTTGATTATCTTGGTAATAATCTAGCTAACTTAATTTTGTTATGGCCTTATATATTGATCATGTTTATTCCGTGTTTTGTGTTGCAGGAGGATCGACCGATTCCTGTCCCGGGCAAGGGAGGTGGGTTTTAGAAAGTTGTATTTTTTAGCGCTATTCGCCAGACATTGCAATATTTTCCTCGCAAACTGCTGCTTGCCCATGGAAAACTCTTATTTGTTTTACCTTTAAGATGTATTTCATGTTTATTCATGTCCTTAATTTTACAATTTTAGTTTTTTATAGCATCGAATAGTGGAAAACAACGCGTTATGTAATTATATATTTAGCAATTACAGTATATATCAAATCATCGCTATAAGTAGTCGTCGGAGCTCTACTTCGAGTGCTCGCCATAGCGTGTTTATTTGTGGTCATGTAAACAACTTTGAGTGATCGTGTAAACAACATTGTTCCATGTTGTTTACAAACTCTTTGCCACCTGTTGAATGCGATTTCAAATTGTATGGCTTTTGTAGTGTCTTGTATAATGATTTCAACTTAAAGTCCTTTTTGAGAAAGTTTATTTTTTTATCTAAATTGTTTTTAATTTTTACAGATCTTCAAATTAAAGATAAATAGTTTTTAAAGAATCAACCAACAAATCGAATGTCCTACTGCAAATCCTGTATTCCAGTTGGCTACTGAAATGTATGCTTCTAAAGGAAGTCGGCAAGACTGGTTGCAAAAATTACATTTTCCTTTTCAAGTAGTGCTTGATTTATTCATATAGCAGCTAGGGAAGGTCGTCAAAATGCTATATACTTAAATTATACAAAGCAAATGTTTTTGAAAATAACAGATAAGTAATTACTTATGGAAAATTAATTTTGTTAGTAAAAAAATAAAAGGCTGTGTATGTATTAGTTGCTTACTTGTGCATAAATTATTTTGGTAAATAACAATTTTTTCATGGCATTTAAAGAACTTAAAACTAGGTTCAAAATGGTGAGCTTTTAAAGACTTTATTAACGTGTCAAATAATTCTCAGTAGTTTACAATATAGAGTAAACTAATGGTGGACACCTATCTGTCTATTTGTAGATAAAAAAATTAGTTAATCCTTAAAATACTATATTTCTTTCTTCAAACTAATCTTCTTAATCTCATTTTCTTGATTTTTCTTGCTCTTCCTCGGCCATCCCCTCGTTTTCTGGCCTTCCACTTTGAAGCATTGCCTTTCTTAAAATGTCATCCTCCTGTCTCCTCAAAACATGTCCGTGTACCAATGCAAACTTAACTTGCTTTTGCCAACTTATCTATAATTTGTTTCTTTCAATGGGAAAAGGTGACCATCAATTCTTCAGTATTTTTCTTGTCCATCATGCAATTTCACATCACACATTACTCTGATTTATATTATCATAGCTTTTTCAGTTTGCCTCAGAATTGCCACCTTTTGTGTTTTCTCTAAAACACATGTCTCACTACCATAAAGTATAGCAGATTGCACACAGGTTTGATAATATCCTTCCCTCATCTTCAGTGAAAACCTTTTCCCATGAAGCAGTTCTCTGCATATTTTCTAAATTTTACCCATTCAAGTCTTAAATGCTGTTACTGCCATATTTCACACCCTCCACCCTCACACTTACTTTAATCGGGATAAAACCTACATGTACTTTAAAATTTGTTTTTGTAGATCAATTTTGGGTTCCCATTTTAACAATAGCTGTTATAATTATTTAATATGTAAATAAACTTAGTTTTTTAAGCTAAATCAATAAAGTCTAATCAAATGTTATCTCTAAAATATTTAAACAATCAACCCTTGTTCTTTCCTCTCTACTCAACAGAAGTCCAACTTGCCATGCAGAGCGTTGGAATCTGTGGTTCTGATGTACATTATTTAAAACATGGCAGGATTGGAGATTTTGTTGTCAATGCACCAATGGTTTTAGGTCATGAAGCTGCGGGAGTTGTTTCAGATGTTGGTGAAGGTGTTACTCACTTGAAAGTCGGTGAGCAAATTTATGAAGTTATTTAATATGAGCAAGAACGTGGAAGAGAATTAATAGGTACTGTAGGTAATAAGTACTTTGAAGCGAAATGTACCCTTCTGTTTGATTATAAAAACTTGTCTCCAGGGTTGACTGGCACTGTGAATATACAGAAGGAACTCAATATATTTGGACAAATATCTTCACCTTGGAAATAAATATATGGAAGAAATGTTTGTCTTGAAGTACGTTTTTTTTTCTAAAAAAAAGAAGCTTGAGTCAACACTAACATTTCTTCTATAGATACTTATTTCCAAGATGAAGATATTTAATAATACAACTACTAATTTATTAATTAAAAGTATATTGAGCCAGCAGTTAGCAGAACATATAGTTTTACCCAATTGCCATTCTATAAGAACCAAGTTAATTGACCTGTTCCCTAATGTGAGTTCCTGTAGCTCAGTGGGTAGAAAGTCTGACCGGTAATCAGGTAATGAGTTCGATTCCCATTAGTGAAGTTGACTTAGAAGTTTTTTCTTTTGAGAAAAAGAAACTTGTGTCAACATTGGTTTCTAATGTAATGCACCTGTCATCCGCTTCCCCAAGGAAGATGGGGCAGACCCCAGGCAAATTTGGGAACCTTGCAAAGGCCTGGTGCAATTGCTCCAGCTCAGTACTGGGGCATTATTTTTCATCAAATCCCCCAAATTGTCCCCCATATCTGGGGCTTTGCATCTCTGTAACTAAGATATATTTGAAAAAATAGACTACAAACTAAACTTTTGTAGCATTATGCTCTGCACTAAATACTGTTCAAACTGCATAATTATACATGCATGGTTGATTTTCTACAGCAGTTACAATATTGCAAATCAAGTCCTTGGTATGGTAAGAATCAATGATAAAAACAAAAGCCATTGAATACTTAAAGACCAAGATCAAACAATTTTGCAGAATTGGTCATTGCTGTAATTGCGTGACATCTCACATTCAAAATGCTAACAAATATGATTTGCATTTCATTGAACCCAGAGAAAGATCAAGCAATGCAACCTAAAGCTTGTAAAAAATAACAGCAATTCGACAAAAGAATAAAACTGTTCAATGTACTATTTACCATTAGCCGGAAGAAAAAAATTCCCAATCTCCACTGTCTAGTGAAAGTCCCTGCATTTACCCCAGTAGAGGTTAATGATACCGTGCATCCATATTTCTCCACATCTCCCTCACTACGTGGGGACTGAGTTAATTATTATCTTAAAATCCCTATCAAGTCCCCACATTGTTCCAGGGATGCCTTGGGTTGCTCCCCATCCTCCTTGGGGAAGCCAATGACAGGTTCATAACAAGTGTAAATATTGCAGCAATGATAAAAAAAAATGTAACTATAACTATTACTTGGCTGTTTGTTGATCTGTCTGTGTGTCTATATCTTTTAAATCCATCTGTCTTTCTGTTTGTGTACCTGTCTGTCTGTCTCTCTGTCTATCTAAATCAAAGTTTCATAACTGGCAGAAAATATATCTTGTTTCTTTCATGTAACTTTAGGTGATCGTGTAGCCATTGAGCCTGGAGTGCCTTGCCGAATGTGTTCATTTTGTAAGGGAGGTCGTTATAACTTGTGTAATGATATGCGATTTTGTGCTACTCCGCCCATTGATGGCTCATTATGTAGATACTATACTCATGCTGCTGACTTCTGTTACAAGTAGGTTGCTTGTTTTAAAACATCTTAACTTTGTAATTTTGCAAGACAGTTTAATTGACACAGTTTGCAAGATTTCTGAGTGCTGCTGTAAATATGTAACAGCCCAAGGTTAATCTTTGGCTCTACCAAGATTTGAACATCAAGTGTTATCTTTTCTTCTCAAGCCTGCTCAACTTTCCATCCTTACAGGGTGGGTAACTGAGTACCAGCATCTGCTGGAAGCTACAGTAGCCTATAATAAAATCAGTGTTCCGTTTAGAAGTTGAACACTCATCGGTTTAACTTACTGATTACACTCTTGCATCTGCACCATGCACCTCAACCTACACGTTCAAATATGTGAAGTAACAACCAAGGCAAGTGCAAAATGTGTGCAAAGGCATGGCAGAGTCAGGATTTAAACTTCAGTCTAAAATTTTGTTAAAAAAGAATGATCTTTTAAGGGAACTGCGCCAACCCTGCAACTGACTGATTTTTAGAATTTTTGACGTATATTCTCCATCCATTGAATTATTATCATTATACCCATTTGTTCGTCTCACTTTTGTTTTAAGACTTCCAGACCACATAAGTCTTGAGGAGGGAGCTTTGTTGGAACCACTCTCTGTGGGTGTACATGCATGTAACCGAGGTGGAGTAACACTTGGTAACCATGTTCTGATCCTCCTGGGCCGGTACAGTGACAATCACATCATCATCTTCGGGCTCTTCTTCCCCTTGCTCTGAGCTGCTGCTCTCCTCCTCAGCCTGGTCCCTGCTTGGGGCCCTCTCATCCTTGTCACCTCCTTCGGCCTCGTCTGGGGTGTTGATGGCCTCTTCTGGGTCATAGCCAGACAAAGGGGCCTCCTCCTCTCCTCTAATCTCGTGGCCTCCTGCATGAGGTGGATGTGGTTGCTCCTCTTCTCCTCCAGCTTCTCGTCCGTCTCCCTGGTGGGGCGATGACTGCTCCTCCTCTCCTCCAGCTTCTTGGCTTCCGGCACGATGCAGTTCAAAACCAGGCCCCCCCCAACGTAGCTTGCAGGACCTGCACGACCGTGGAGACAAAATCCCAAGCGTAGGCTCCCGCCTCAGTCCACCTGGTGACCTCATGGCCCGGGCGGCAGCCCTTCAGTCCACACCCGCCGAAGTGCCTCCCTCAAGGGTCGATGAAACACCAATAATTAATTGGGGATTGTGTCAAATATGCCGAGCCCCGGACCAAAATGCGGCAGGAGTGGTACATAGCGATCCTGGCAGCCCCGCTGCGTTGCGATTGCATTGGTGGAGTTGTGGTGTGACACACTGGAGAGGGGAAGGTATTTGCATGCTCTAAGGATGACCTTTCTGCTAAGAAGCTTTTATATATTAACATATAGGATATGTTAGATGATGACCTTTCTGATGACCTTTCTGATAACCTTTCTGCTTAAATATATATATATATTGGTGAAAGAACAAATATGGGTTTGTCTGAAAATAGGGTATATTCCCAATTATAGCCATTTAATAGGGATAATGATCAGCAAAACCATTGGGTTT
>JAPEIX020097174.1:0-10324 GCA_026122405.2 Zoanthus sansibaricus
AATTCCATCCCAGAAATGTACAAAAATAAGATAAATATTCTAATTTCATAAGTTGTGGAAAGGGAAGGGAAAACAGCTATTCGGGTGTGATGGCTACAGTAAATCTTCGAGTAGTGTAGAGAATTCTTTGAAGAACATTGAAGATGAGAGTTTGTTCTTTTTCGAGGGGGTAGGTCTATAAATGGAGACAAGACGGATTGTACGCTTATAAGATGTTACAGAGACGTCCATATACTGGAATGATTGGAAATTGGAGGTTTCATTCTGTTTTATTTCAAAATCCTTTTGCAATAGAATTCCAACCCTGCCTCCAGTTCCAGCAGATCTTGGGATGTGAAGAAAAACAAAGTCAGGTAAAGTATTAATGATTTCTGCAATAGCATTGTTTCCATTGGATCGTGAAGAGAGCCACATTTCCGTGAGAGAAAGAATGTCAAGATGATTAGCAATAATGAGATCGCAGATAGAAGCAGACTTTTTGTTCATTGATTGGGCATTCCAAACAGCAAAGCGCAGGGATGGTAACGTTTTAGAGATTTTCTTTTCAGTCTGAATGTTTATAATTATATTATCTTTGTTTCTGGTACAATGTAGAATTGATGTGTTCTTAGGGCGTATTTTCTTGCAAATTGCTTGAGGGTTCCAGCTACAGAAAGTAAAAGGGTATGAAACTTGTGAGTTGTTGACATTATTCGGTTGAGTTGCTGCATTATTACAGAAAACAAAAGGGTATGAAAGTTGTGTGATGTTGACATTATTCGGTTGAGTTCCTGCATTATTACTGGTGATAGTGGATGGGGCCTCTGGGAGTTGAATAACATGTGGCTTCCTCGTGTTGACTTTATGCAAATATTTTGAAACTTTGGTGCCAAATCGTTTTTTTCCAATGATGGTGTTTATTCTAAATATTTTCTCCTTTACTTTTTTACCGGCTCTTTTTCCTCGAGTACGCAATTTGAGATTGACCGAGAGAGGTCCTCCAGCACTGGGATAGTGTAGAAGATTACGAATATTATAATGAGAAGTCAGATATAGTAGAGGGTGAAAATTGTTTTGGTAGCGACGGTTCTCCGAGTTGTAATAGATCAAGTTGTGGTGTAGTACTGTCTTGCTTGTAGGTCGTTCAAAGTCATTGGCCCCGGATTACTTTCAACGTCCGTGCAGATTGTAATACCCGGTGAGCGTGGACTATAGATGCAATTGTGTCTTTGATTCAGCCAGACATCAATCGGGCGATTTCTTGCAGATTTTGAACTATACCATTTGATTGTACAGACTTAAGTTGAAATGAATCGATCTCCTTGATGGATAAGCAACCATATCAAACTTCGGTTCTTCTCCAATTGAAGTAACTAAGAGAAATATAACATAAAATAAAAGCACATTTGAAAACACGGCAGCCATGTTCGGTGCTCATTACATAAAAAACTTATTTCACTAGTTTAAGGCAGTCTGATTTTGTTTCAAATGGAGTTTAAAACCCAGTAAATACATTTTCAGATAAACTAATTTTCAAATTTTCCCAGGGAACACGTCTCTGGGTCCTCTAGAAGGCTTGTGTTTTTGATGCTCAATTGTGCCCCTCCAGTTTTTCAATGCTTGCTATGGCGCTGAATTATCTCTTCCCTGTGTGCACATGAGTGCAATTACCTGTCTGTATACACACCAGGGAGGCAGCATGGCTCAGTGATCAGAGATGGGGGTTTGAATACGGAAGACCCAGGTTTGAATTACTAACTTGGCCTACTGAATGAATTTGACCTTAGTGATCCCAGGGGCAAATTCACTGTGCATTGTAAATAGCCAACTGGTTTGCCTCCTACCAGTGTGCTTAACAGTTTCAAACCCAAGCATTTATCAGTATCTTAATTCTCCTTATATTTATCTTACAAAATGATACATTTGATAGTGAGAATTAGGATTTTTAAATGGGTAAAATATTTTGAGCAAGATGAAAACTGAAATTCTTCCAAACCGCTTAAATATAAATAATTAGATTTTGTTGGGAGAATTTAGCAAGATGTCATATGGCTGGTTTGGGGCTTAAAAGGTTAATGTTCATGTATTTATGAATTTAATTATTAGTAGCATTTTTAATTGCTATTGATTCTGAGTTACTATGTTATCAGGAAAAAATCTGAGAAACTGGAGTGGATGTATTCTGCTCCAGGTCAAATTAATCGTGAGGAATATTTGCTTGGAAAAGCTATTGACAAAGCTGTTGACCCATTGGCTCAAGATGTGCAGTTGGTATGTATCAATTTAAGTAAGGGAATTTGAAGATTTCATTTCAGGTGTTGGACATACTATACATGTGCTTCATTGAGTTACAGTCAGGAGCGGATCCACCTCAAAATGCTGGAAATGGCATTTATAGGCATTGGTTTTCAAAATAATTTCACAGGAACATACCCCCGGACCACCCTTAGTTTTGGTTGGGATAAGGGCAGCCTCATTCAGATTTTAAGATGTACAGTGTATCTACCACTGACATTATTCAGACAGTTTCTACAGAGTGCACAGCCATAGGTTGCAACATTTTGAGAGTTGAGAAGATATTTTATTAGTGGGCATAGCAAAGGAAGACTAATCCTTCAAATAAAATGTTTTAAAATGCTCTTAAAATGTAGTTTGTATTTGAAATGCTTAAAACATTTTAGAGAGTATTTTACTGAATAATCAGTAATTACAGAGCTACTGAAAAGTCTAAATGTGGTGAACGTAAATAAAAGCAGTGTACGACATTTGCAGACTGCAGACTGCAGTCTAGGATTAGGGTTTGGATTGGGGCTTAGTTTATTGTTTAAGGTTTGGGTCTGCGGTCTGGAGTCTGCGA
The DNA here is from genome assembly GCA_026122405.2 of Zoanthus sansibaricus. NCBI lineage: Eukaryota > Metazoa > Cnidaria > Anthozoa > Zoantharia > Zoanthidae > Zoanthus > Zoanthus sansibaricus. The sequence continues at coordinate 2,837 of JAPEIX020097174.1, forward strand.
TCTGCAAATGACATACACCAAAATAAAATCTTTTAAATTTTTATGTTATTGAATAATATCCTAATAACAAGAGTTTTGTTTTTATTTAAGGAGGAGAATGTACCAGGATCTACTCTTCTGGGAGATTCAGGGGCCAACTCAGTGAATGATCTTGCAGCAAAAGTGCGAGATGATCCCCTTTTTATGATCAAGAAAAAAGAGGAAGATAAAAAGAAGGAGCTGATGAATAATCCAGTAAAAATGAAACAGTTGCGACAGATGCTTCAGGAGAATCTTTCCAAGAGCAAGAAGAAGAAGGAGAAAAAAAAGAAAAAGGAGAAAAAGGAGAAGAAAAAGAAGAAAGAAAAATACAGAAGTGAGAGTGAGACAAACTCTGATGAAGATGGTCAAAAAAAAGTTGAAAATGGTTTCTATCATACGCGTTGTGACAGGTAATATTATTTGATATTACACAGTAAGTACTGGTATTTTTTGGGAATACCGAGTTATACATACTTGACTTTCAATAGGTTTTGATAAGATTCATTTAGGGTGTAATAACTGACTGTGAAGATATTATGGTCCATTATTTGATATTATAAAGTAAGTACTAGTATTCTTTGGGAATACTGAATCATAATTACAACTGACTGTACTGAAGATATTATTGTCCATTATTTGATATTACACAGTAAGTACTAGTTTTCTTTGGGAATGCTGAATTATTATAATTACAACTGACTGTGGAGATATTATTGTCCTCTTGGTTTGCTTATAATTTCAGTACAATATACAATACTTGATACAAGTATTCTCATATAATGATTTTTTTCTCCAGGAGTACTCACTACAGAAGGTCCGATCACTATGGCCTGCAAGATAAACACAACAGCCAGCTTCATTCTAGAAGAGAAAGGTAGGAGTGTCCCTTGGGTTATAGTTTTTACTGAAGGTGAAGACACCAGGTTCATTCTAGAAGAGAAAGGTAGGAGTGGCCCTTGGGTTATAGTTTTTACTGAAGGTGAAGAGACCAGGTTCATTCTAGAAGAGAAAGGTAGGAGTGTCCCTTGGGTTATAGTTTTTACTGAATGTGAAGGGACCAGGTTCATTCTAGAAGAGAAAGGTAGGAGTGTCCCTTGGGTTATAGTTTTTGCTGAAGGTGAAGGGACCAGGTTCATTCTAGAAGAGAAAGGTAGGAGTGTCCCTTGGGTTATAGTTTTTACTGAAGGTGAAGGAACCAGGTTCAAAGTAGAGAATGTGTACTGTAAACAAAAACATTAGTCATAGGCCTATGAGAAGCAATTTCAGCAGAAACGTATTAGTCCAAGTTTTCGATCAAAGCAGTTTCAGCACAGACAAATCAGTCAAAATTTTTCCTACCGTATTTCTCAGCGTGTCAGTACTGAAGTTTGTTTTGAACTCGGTCACCTACAGGTGGAAAGGCTGGGCTGGTTCAGAGTTGGGTTAAGTTTAACTCCAAATTAGGCAAAAATTACAGCAGCAAATACTTGTCTTATTATTTCCTTTTAAGGCACAGATCACGTTCAACCTCACCAGTCCATAGGTCCTACAGGGACCACAGGTCACACAATAGACACAAAGGACCAGATGAGTTTCAACTTAAAAGTCACAAGTATTCGTCGTCACCTCCAACGAGAAAAAATCGTTCAAGGTCCCCTTATCATCACAGAAGCCAGTCAAGGTCTCCCCTTCATTCTAGAAGGCGATCGAGATCTGCCAGTCCATACAGACAAAAAAACCGTGGTGGTAACCCAACTTTTAAGAATAAATGGCAACGGGGAACCAACGTCTCAAGGTGTGTCTTGGGGAGATTTTTGCATTCAGTGTTAAAATGTTCAGTTACAATTTATCCATTATACGTGATTACATTGATATTTAAGAAACAAAACATGTTCTCCATGCCTTCATAGCCTGGTGAAAACCGAGGCGAACGTTGGAAGAATTCGAGAGCAGATCAGTGAAAACACGAGACGCAGTCAAAGGTTTCACCTGCTGGAGAATTCTCTACAAACTTTGCCGAGTTTTTCACCAGGATATGAAGGCACGTAGAACATGCTTTTATTTCTTGTTATAAAGTTATTATATTTCATCTCAACAAAAAAAACACACTGTATAAGAAGCGCGTATGTGTACTTAAATTTCTTTTATGAAACTGTAACTTCTCACTACTTGGAGACAGAGCAAACCATATCGCTTACGTCATTTTCGTTCTTCATAGCGCTATGAAACCACACGTTAGACCAATCAAAACGCACGTACTGTCTAAATTATTTTATAATAATTATCTCAGTAACTTTATTGTCGTCGTGTTTTTTTTTTTGTTTTGCACAGAAGAATGGATCAAGAAGAGCTTGAAAGGCGTCGAGCTGAGATGATGAACAATGCAAAGTAAGTCCTTTCTAATATTTCCCGACGTTGTTTTTAGGTTTTTGATGGAAGAACTTTTATTTAACAGGGACCGAGACGAGCAGCAGAGAATTAATATCAAACGGCATAGAGAACAGAAGAAGAAAGAGGAACAAGAAGAGTTGAAGCACGAAGGAAAAGAAAGTGCAAAGTTTCTAGAGTAAGTTTTAACTAATGCTAGCTTTCCAGCGTTTTGAGCCGACGTTTGGCCCCACTCATCTTTAAATTGTTTATTTGCTACATATAAACGTTTAACAGAATTTTCCACACTGAAAAACTGAGCCAAAACTGACTAAATAATCTAATTTATTCCTTACATGATGTATGCATCACCCTGCTTTATTGTGGTCCACTCTTCAATAGATGTGGTCAAAAACGATTGACCGAGTCAGGAATCTTGTGTTAGCAAGTACATTAGCCCTAGAAAATAGGCGTGGTGGTTCATGGGGCCGATGCTTGTTCTCTTTAGTTTCAAGCAGGGTTCGAAATTAACGGTAGTCCGTCAGTCCGTAAACTAGTAAAAACTTTGGCGGACTAGTAATCTTAATAGTCTGGGTGTCTAGTAAAATATTCTCAGCAACAAAAATGACTATCAAAGGGATTTCGTACATTAATGGTTACCTTTTTAACAAATAAAAGCTTACTGACGGATAGCGAATGGTTTGTTAGGCGCTTTGAATATTTTACCCTTCGATTCTATTTAATAAACAAGAGGCTCCATTGTAGCCTAGACTCGTGCCGGAAGTCTTTACATCACCAATAAAATTTAACAATAAAATTGGATGTAACTCTAGTCAAAAACAACCCCTTATCCCTAGCACATGAAAGTGCAAACTATGGGAAATTAACCATAGATAATGTTTTAGCAACATTACTATAAGATACGAAATTATATTAGAATGGAAAAAAATTGAATATAAAGAAATTAAATAGAAAAAAGGAAAAATGAAAAAAAAAAAGAAAAAGAAAACGTTTCCACATGTTTCAACCCGGGCTCGAACTAAAGCTGATACGCTAACCACTAGGCTATGCTGAGCTTAGCCCAAACTATGTTTGCGTTTGTAAAAGCTCGACCCCAAGAAAAAAAAGACACAGAGCCGAATCCTTGACTCGTTGCCTACCGGCAAGAGTAATTATTGTAGTATGATTATGCTAAAGCTAAATCCTTTACGAGCCTAGTGGCCCATGGAGCCGGCTCTTATCTCCAGTTTCTGTAGTGTTACTGTATGTACTGTAAGCGGATGAGAGTCTTTGGCTCCCCCTGGATGGGACACTAGTCCATCGCAGGTTAGCTCCCAGCAAATGCTGGTACTCAATTATTTGTGTATTTCTGTAATATTGTTGTGAAGTGGTACTTAAAATATATTCGTTTTAAATGCATATTAAGTTAATAAAAATTTGTGGAAGATGATAGGGTACAACACAGGTCTTTTCATTTGACGCGTGCAATTGCATGTGCACACGTAGGCACACGCGTGAACTGAATTACGGGTGCTGTTAATTGCATGTGTGAAATGCAAAATGAAAATAAATTGGCACAACCTGAAATTAGTGAAAAATAGTTGTGCTGTGTAGGAAGTGTAGGTTAAGCAAGCTAATTTGTTGAAAGTATGGTTAACCACAATGATAGTACAGTACGTATTTGATGTGATCCATTTTATTTAAATATAAATCTAGTTTCAAATAGTGGTGTATTGTTCTTGAATAAATTGGGTGTTTTATGTTGGCCACATTTTGTTTAAACAGCTAGCAGGTAACCATAATTTTTACTTAGTACTCCCTATTTTACACCCAAAAAAGTATGTGTGCAAGTTGCACACGCAAATTGGTTCACGTGTGCAAATCACTGCACGCGTGTATTTTGCTTGTGCACCCACATTACAAAATATATATTGAATTGCCAAACATTTTTGAAAAACAGTTTTTTGCTGCTTAAGGTAGCTAGAGAATGCCAAACAGATGTCTAAAGACACTGCATGGTGACCAATTTGACGACTAGTGACGTAGCCAGTGGCTTCAACTATAGACAGGAAAGGCCAAGGGTTTGCTCCTTCTTGTGTGCTTTGTTTAGTTTGTTGAAAATGAGAAATGTCTGATAGCGAAATCTGTCTAAATATTAATTTCTTTACTGAATCCTTATCAAAACAACCTTGGATAATGAATTTAAAATGAATATTATGCAAAACAACCAACATTTCGGAACCACCATAGTTCCTTTTTCAAGGAGTTATGAAATAGCTTAGTAACTAGGTGAAAAATTCAGTTTTTAAATTATTACCAGTGTTCATGATTCCCAAAATTGAAAACCAACTTAAAGCATCGCAAAACAAAGCTTCAATTAGTGAATCAACAGTGTGTGGTATATATTTTTAAGTTTGATCTGTGTGATACAGGTTTGTAGGTTATAGCACTCGCCATTTGTTTCAGCGGATTGAGGAACATAAGTCGTCAGTGACAGGCTAAGATATGTCTCAATGTCATGGTGTTAGAAACTCTGACGTTAGACCTATGTTTAAAGTATCGAAGAAATGCACTGGAAAACTCGAATGTTTAATTTATGAAAAAAATGCTGTTTATCAGAGATATCAAACCAAAGCTATAAACATACAATCTCACTCAATTCTTGCTAAAGTTTTTGTTTGACTTAACAATAGCCCTTATTGTCCCAACCTTTTCTTTTGAATGTATCTTTAATATAAGTAAATTAGTTTAAAATATCCATTGTTGGCACTTAAAAACTGAATTTTTCACCTATAGTTAAGCTATTAATTCATAACTCCTTGAAAATGAAAATTTACCATGCATGCTGGTTCCCAAACGTCGATTGTTTTGTGTAGTTTTTATTTGAAGTTTACTTTAGTTGAATCCTTGTCACTTACAAGCTCTCATTTCTTTCTTCTTTGCCTTGTCATTTGAAATCTCAGGACCACTGGCTACGTCATATCTGTTAAAATGTGACCATTGGCCGAGCACAAAATGGAGACAACTTGAAAACCCATTTTCGAGTTTTTTAATTGGCATAATGATACATAGAAGCACTTTTGCACGTTTAATTTCGAATATTTCAGGTATATGTATTGTGAACTTAAACTAACAATTGGGCCAAATTTCTTTTTAAGTTTAAGTACCAACGGTTTTTAGTTATAGATTATGCTGCGGGTCTCAACTTGAATGTTTTTGTTTTGATTCTGTTAAACGTTTTATAAACAAAAATCCTAAAATATTAATTTTTTCAAAACCTCTTTTTTGAACATCTAAATGAAATCATGATAATAAAACAAGTTTATGTAAAGATTTTTTTACAACAGTTGTTTTCTTTAAACTTTGTGATTAATTTTTTTAAATTGAATAAATGTCTTTAGAAGCAAATAATTTGTTTCAAATATAAAATTATTTAGTTATTCAAGTAATTAATACAAAATTTTATTTAAAGTATTATAATTAACGCATATGTTTAGGGTATACTGTTAAACAAACTTACCTTTGTTAATGTCTTGTGGATGAACTTTTGTTGGTGCTTGGGTTTTCTTTTTTAACTCTTTTCTTTATGTTTTGTTTCTTTTGCATTCTTTCTATTGTAATGGGCTTTCTTTGGAAAATTATGATATATTTCTTGGTCTTTTGTTTTGTTTCTTGGGCTTCTTTTCTACTTTTGAAACTTTTTCTTTTGCTTTACAACTTAATAAGTTGCTTTTTTTATCAGCGTTATTAAGTAGTGACTCAAAGGGTTAGAGACTGTTGTTAGGATTTTGCTTACAAATAGATGCACGCTCTAGTTACGCAGTGAATGAGACATTTTAAAATACTGCATGAGTCGAACTGAAAATCTCTAAAGACACCATTAAAACAGATCAAACATGTTAGTGAAACATTATTAAACATTGTTGGACGCAATAATTATGTTTGACTCGTTTGAGCAGCACTGTCAAATATGTTGGATAGTTAAATGATGTTGGATGAAACTTGACTTTGTTCAAACTTTTCATCCAACATCCTCCAACATTCTCCAACTTTTTTGTTCATGTGATCAAAAATACGCCATAATTTCGTGCCTGGTACCGAAATCTAACATTTTTTGTATGGTGTTGGTCTGGTTTGAACACTCATGCATCCAACTTAACACAATCCAACAGTTGCCAAACATCGTCCAATACAACCTAACAATGTTGGGTAATTTTTAATCAACATGCTTGATCCGTTTAACAGGCGTAAGCCTTTTTAATTTTCCTTCTGAGTTTGGTGCATTGCACGTACTGCTCGATATATGACTTACTAACATGAAGCAAGAATTTGAATAAATAAGAACTATTAAAATAAACGAGAGCATTATGATAATAGCGTAGTTCAAATTGAATTGACAGATATCGCAAAAAAGCTGTAAATATGAAGAAAGATTAAAAAATAGGACTTTAAAATTTATCAAAAGCTGAAACTCAAACCGTAAAAGAAAATTTAACAAAAGTAATTCTGAATAATGATGGTTTAATGACTTAATATTTAATATCAGTGAAACTGACAAATATAAAGAAAAAAATACTACGTTTTAATATTATTACAATATCACATCAGGTATGAATTTAAACTGAGTACAGTGTAGCTGAATGTACAGACTACCAAGTTCAATTCAACTTTGAAAGTTCAAACACAAAAACCGTACAAAAATGTGGCACATACACAAGAAACCAAACCTTAAACTTGTTTGAAAGGTGTGAGAGTTTCAACATTTGTTGATGTGATGGGTCAAAAGCCCACCAAAGCACTTATAAGACTAGCTTCATGCATTATTAAAATTTCTCATTCGTTGTGTATCCAGCATGTTCGTCTAATGGTAAGCAAAACAGGTACATGATCAGTCTCTAACCCTCAAATAATGCCTGTAATGTGCATGATATATATGTATATCTGTGAAGTGCTGTCAGTAAGCTGTTGAATGCATTGTCATGCTCTGTAGCTAGCGTTTTAGTGTGGTACCTTCATGCGTGTTTGTGTGTTTTAACTAGTGTTATGCGCAACTCGACAATCTTAGCAGATTTGGTGAACACACTTTGTAAATAGGTGTAAAACAGCGAAATAAGCGCATTT
>JAPEIX020097216.1:0-10323 GCA_026122405.2 Zoanthus sansibaricus
TATAACTTCAAACTAAAATGGGCACCCGACTAGTTTAGCTTTTATAGTTATCTCGGGTGTCCAACCACTGTAAATTGTTTAATAATTTCTTCCTTTTTAATTAGGTAGAACACTTAAAGTGGAAATAAATTCTTGTTGTTGTTTTTGTTGTTGTTATGTTGCAAAGCCATATTACATTTCATCTTGGGCCAAACGTTTAATTATTAAGTTTCTTTAAAGAATCACAGTCAACCGTGATGCTTTGCAGGTGTTTTGTTTTAGGTCTTCCTGCTTTTAGTTTTAAAATTGTTACATTTCAAAATGTAACAATAAATTCATACAAAATTACTTTAAAAGTAAAATAGTTTTTATAAGTGTGATGTTTTGAACTGTTTAAATTCCAAAAGTAAAGCACACAGAGCATGAACTGACGAAGACAAATTCCTTTTCTATAACCTCGCTTTCTTCAACAGTTCAAAATGTAACAATAAAGTCATACAAAATTACTTTAAAAGTAAAATAGTTTTATAAGTGTGATGTTTTGACGGATATGAACAGACCATGCTTTTCCGCTTTTTTTGAAGCACTCGTGAAAGTTTGTGTCCTTTCCAATTTAAACAATTTTATAGTGAAATCATTCACGTTAGATATTATTAGTCTTAGGTGCATGTGGCAAGATTAAAAAAAATTGAAACAAGAGATATTTTCTCTCCTTGATTAATCAAAGTACTATCGGGTACCAAATACGCTGGGGAAAACCAAATCAGTTACACGGTTTTTTAATATAAGAACCAGTAAATTTTGCCGAGGCTGACGTTGCCCCTAATTTTTTGGCTGTCTCAGCCTCAATTTGTTCTTAATCTGTTCTTATTTCTGTGAGCAGTTTGAAATAATGAAAAATATCGAAACAAAAAGACAAGGCATTGAAAAACAGTTCTGATCGTCTGAGGAACTTTTAGCATTACATGAATACGTGTATCATTTGGGACAATAGTAGATATACTAAATTTGAAGCGGTGCTTCTGTGTTTTACTGTGTACATAGCAAACGTAAATTACAAGATTCAATAAAGTTTCAACTTGAGACATTTTCACCAACCTTCAGCCTCAGCCTGAGCTTGTTCTTACTTTTTGGCCAATCTGAGCCTCATGTTCTTATAAAGTTTTTCTTACAAAAAAAAGTGTGTACGTGGAGTATATGGGCCGATCGGGACCAAATCTGCTAGCGGAATTGTTCCCCATCGGCCCATATTAACGGGGGGAAAATTCGCTGGGACACTGGAAACGCTTTACTTTCGTTCCAGAATCATGTAAATACTGGCATTCAAATGCAGAGTTAGAATGGGGGAATGAAGAAACTGGAGCAAGCTCGTCCCGGATCGAAACTTGATCTAGTATCATGGAAACACAACCTAAGCTGCCAGGGTGAAATGGTTAAAACGCAAACGAAGATACGGAATTAAAATGAAGACCTTAAGTTGACATAAAAATAAAAAAGGCAGATGAATAAACTATCTAGTCGAAGAACGGTATTGCGTCCGAAGACGAAAGGAGAACGAATGCTGCACTAATATTGCCGTTGCTCGCGGGCTCAAGCTTGATGCTGTATTTTAGTTGGTAGGCTATCGTAAATGCCTCGATTTCATGCGAACGTGGTGCATTGATAGCAAAATGTACTGCACTCGATGGTGCGATTTTGATCAAGAAGCATTTACTTGGAGTCCCAGCGAATTCCATTGAACAATATTTATCACAACAACAGTCAACAGGAAATGTTACATGACTCGATGGCGAATCAAACGCGTAGCTACCTGAACGCAAATACGCACCTGCGTACCTTGCGTACCTCACAAATTTTAAGTAAAAAAATGTGATTCGAAGCAGAAAAATCTTTAAGGATAGATATAAATGCGCCTAATTACTTGTCCGAGTGTGATTATTCTTATAAATGTTAAATAAGTAGGCAAAGCTTTCGGCTGGATTTGCCGGGGGCCAATGTCGTACGTAGGTTCTTCACATATGGTACATTATGGTTTAGTAAAGGGTTAGGATTCATTTTATAGTATGCGCGCGCCACCATAATGTAACATATATGAAGGATCTACCGCCAATGTGAGTAATAGGTTATTAAATTGTTATTAAGGGATTTATTATGTTGTGTTTCACTAAGAGCATGTGATTAAAATATCCAGCGGAACAGAGTTCGAAACAATTAGCATTTTTCCAAAAACCACTCAGTAGTCTCGTGCGTACCTCTGAAAAAAAACATGGCTACGCGCCTGGTTGGCCCGAAAGGCGGAAAGTGGGGGTTGTAATTGACTGGTGCATAAAATATTTACTGGATAAGCCGGTACGGTGGGAAAATTATCGGGAATGCATAAATTAGAAGCTGTCACTCACCGAAATTTACCTGTGAATAAATACCATATGGACTTAGCATGTACCAGTGTGGAAATACATTACCAATGTAAAACGTAAATACAGACTACAAAACAAATAGATTGAGGTGCTGAAGACCAGTTTAGAGCCTGGCAAAAAGAAAGTTGTATGCCAGTTTGAATTTTTAAAAAAGGCATTTTCGAAGTATGAATATCTTGTATGTTGACATGAGTGTTTTAAGCAAAACTGCTATTGTGTTGAATAATTGATCAAAACTTTAAGTGGAATATTTTTTTGTTTGTCGTTTTATTTTGAGTCTGTTATTTCATCGCATTGCTTGCGTGTCTTGTCAGTTGTCTTCATGCAGTAGAAGTTGAAACTCGGTATCAGTTGTGTTTTAGTGACTGTGCATGATACCGGATAAAAAAACAGCTGTTTCTGCGGTATAATCAAAGTGTTCGTTGATATCTTCGCAAGGTGAATTGAACTTGTTCGCGAACAATCCTGCAAAGCAGTTTATACAATATCTTTTTTTATAAGAATATTGTTTTTCGGACCAAGCTAAGGCTGGATATTTTTATTTTTTAGCCGATTTTAGGCTGAAAATATTCTTACGAATATTCTTGAGTTTCGGGAATTTGGTGACATGAATTTTTCGTTTTTAAAATTAGGGCTGTGGCATCGAAGAGCTTCAAAGGGAGAAGAGCAGAAGAGCTATATAGGCTTTGCCAATATATTTGGGATTAGAAGTGCAACTGCAATATATTAATACAGTAATGTCTCTTTTTCATCATGCAAAACTATATTCTTAACAAAATCTGAGCCTCGTCAGCATTTATCTTAAAATATTCTTAGAAAATGAACAATTTCAGTCTCAATATCCTTATAAAGTATATTCTTTTTGAAAGGAGTACAATACGTGTAAAGCGGAACAACAATGACAATTTAAAGTTAATAAAATCTTAATTCTCTTAAAGTCTTTATACATTCCGTCAAATGTTATTTTGATAAGGCTCGATTTAATATTGAATTATTATTTTCTAAAAGTTTGTTTTTGTTCGAAGTATTGCACAAGTCTATAAAACATCAGTAAGCATTAAATATACTTAAAATACAATTTTGTTTCAGTATTTTAAATGAGGTTTGGTGTTATAACTAGGTATCCCAAGCCTGAATAAAGACAAACTATGGTAGGCCGATAGTAGCAATATTCAAATTTAGCCATCGTTCAACCATTCAACCGAGTTATTCAGGCTTTTCAGTGCATTATTCAACCACTCAATTCAACCTCATTCAACACGAGTTGAATGAAAGGATTGAATAGTTGAAGGAGGAGGAATAGTTGAATGAAAGAGTAAATAGTTTAAAGAGAGGTTGACTAGTTGAATGAGTGGAAGAATAAAATTGACTGAGGTGTTGAATATGTAGTTGAATGAGGTGTTGAATAGTTGAATGAGGGGTTGAATAGTTTCAAGAACGATGGCTATTACGGTACTAAAATTATTAATGAAGACGCTTAGAACTAATAACTTAAAAAAAAAGATTTCAAAACTAAAAGGTGAAACAGTATGTGAATGAAAGAGGGAGGGCTTTTAGTCTGTTTTTCATTGCATTATAATGCTGTAGAATTCTTGATATTTTGAATTGAAGTTTGGAGTGCGTATTTTCGAGTTATTATGTATTTTTTTTTCGCATAATCCATTATTCATCATAAGTCCTTCTACTTATTATATTCTCCATATAGAATACCCTTTTTGGCAATTTGATCAAAAGTTAAGAAATTTCGTCAATTGTTAATTTTTGTCAACACGAGTCATCTGCGAAAACGTCAACAAGTGAAGAACTCACAAATGCGGAGCCCGGGAAGTGCCATTTGCAAAATCTGTCCTAATTTGGTTCGTCGTGCGGTTGACTTTTCGGGTCGTGAGACTTAGTTTCATTTTTCGTGAGATAAGTTTTGTTTTCGTGAGTTGTCTATTTGTTTCGTATGTTTTTTTTGTGAGCTTTAAATTTGTTTTCTTGAGTTATTTTTTCGTGATTTTTTCATATGTCATAACAGAATAAGCCCCTGTCCAGAATTTCTAATATTGTCAACAAGTCTGCTGTAATTGAGAGAACTCCGTGACGGTTTTATAAAGGAATATTTTCATATGGGCTTCAGCTGTAAGGAGATCGCCGATTGCTTGTTTTTTGACCATAGTATGCAACTTAGTCAACGACAGATAAAAAGAGTTTTCGCAAGAAACAACCTTGGGAGACGATAATTCAGTGGCTTCGATGAGAAAATCAACAGCATAGAAGAAGAGCTTAAAGGAAGCAGTAGAAAGTGAAAACTCTCATAAGACGAATGTCCTACTGGCAATCGAAGTATAGGGGTACATACATTGGCAGTGGGGAACGAAAAAAATTAAAACTCACGAAAAAAAAATTACAACTCACGAAAGAAAATTAAAACTCACGAAAAAAATTAAAGCTCACAAAAAAAAATCAAACAAACGAAACAATTTACAACTCACGAAAACAAAACTTATCTCATGAAAAATGAAAATAAGTCTCATGAACCGAAAAATCAAGCTCACGAAACCAAATTAGGACAGGTTTTGCAAATGGCACCACCCCGGGCTCCGTACACAAAGGATCCTGCACTTGCATTGTAGCCCAGTTTGAGCAGCGTCACGGCGTCTAGTTCTTTTAAATTAATTATAACTTTGAATTTGACGAGAACTAGCCTTTTTCGGACTCCCTCAGATATATTATTATTGTATCTAAGTTTTTAGAAATCCAGTGTTGTCCCGTTTAAAAAATACCTTTTTTAAAAAAAAAATGTACAGGAGAGCGCCGCGCGCTGGACAGATCTTTTTGCTGACTTTACATCAACTGGTGCCTCAACAAGCTGATTGGTTCTAGCGGTCACATGGGCTTTAGGTAAAATAATGGCGGACAAGTACAGTCGGCGTAAGGGAAAAAATACGATGGCACACTGGAGAAAATCATATGATTTTAGTTTATCATTTGATGAAAATGAACTTGATAGTAGCGACGAAAGTGAAAGCGATGAAAATGTAGAAGCTATAAAGCTGTATCATCGGAGAAAATCCACAGCAATCGCTGTAAGAGCTAGGGTAAGTATTTCGATTCTCTTCCGAAAATTTTGGTGTGTTGATTTATGAACAAGTTTATCCTTGTGTCAGAATGTTATATATTTAATATGATTGCAACTTTTGCGTCTTTTTCGTTTAATTAGCTCATACCTAGGTGATATTATCCGCCAATGGCATTGAATTTCTACCTAGGATCATGTTCTGTGTCCATGATAAATATATTGTGGGATTGTGCACAACCCTCTTGTCACAGTTATTAAACACGAGCGAACCTTTGCGCTTAAATTTTAAAAACGATAGGTATTACGAGGCTTTGAAATTTTATTTATAGAAACGTAGAATACTTTGATTTGTATTTAATTGGAAAGATGTTATATTGAACATAGAAAAAGTTATATTGTTGGCTTAAAATTAAAATTTTCTTGTCATCTGTTGTCTGTGCACATTGGCCTCAAACGAGGCCGACCCTTGTATACCTGTATTTTCATATTTTGTAAAAACTATTCAAGTTTCGAAAATATTAGAGTTTTATTATCACGTCTTCCATTTTTTTTAGCAAATTTTTTTTTTTTTACTGTTTAAGTGTGTGTTTGATTTTGCTATATTTCATCTCGGAGCAGCGATCGATGTGTATTGCGGTTTTTTTCATGAGATCTAGTCAACTAGAGTGATGTTTTTTTTTTGTTAACTGGAGATTTGCTTAAATTCCCTCGTCGCGTGTACATTTACCTTAACAACTTGAAATAAACGTTGAATAGGAGACAAAAAAAACACAATCACCAAAAGGATGAAGTGAATTAAACGAATATGTAGTAGAGAGCTTTTATGAAGGAAAAATGAAACAAAAAATCACCTGCGATTGATTGCCTAGACCGTTTATTGTAGTTGCAAAGCTAACAGGAATTTGCGTCACGTTCTATTGAATTGGGAAACCCAAACTATTCTATTATTGTACAACGGGGCAAGAAATCTTCCTTGAATACATTAATACATCTAGGGCTAAATTCTTGCAGGCGCGAATGTTTTATGTACAGCTTTTAACGACTTTTATCATGCAGTTCTTGTAAGAATGGATATAGATTGCACTCCAAAGCAAATAATAACAGAGGTGCTGTGTTATTCCTAAAACTGAAATTCTGGACTTGTTCAAAAGATCTAGTATTATTTATTATGTTTATTTACAGTAGAATTATTAAAGGTCGATTTTGTTTTCTATTTTAGTATTGTATCAAGGAAGGATTTTTGATGAAACAGAGCGGTTCGTTTCAGGTAAGTAAAAAATTTACTCGTTTAGGTTTGTCGAACTTTATGCAAACAATGACAGAAGTTTTTACTTAGTTAAACTTAATGAAAATTTTTCCCTCGCGACTGTCCATAGACATAAGCAATTACAAACCTCCCAGCTTTTTTTCTAGAGAAAATGCACCAAATTCATCTTCGAGACTTTTCCGTGGTTTTGAAATGTAAGTTTTTGTTTCGATATTTCGGAAAAGAATATTCCATTTCCTTTCTGAATAAATTGGACAATCCTCATCATGTGGCGTTCGTTTCTGTTGCGTTGTTTTTATTACTTAAAGTCTTATCTTACTTTAGTTTAGATTGTATATTTCTTTTATGGCTTGTAATTTTTGATTGCAGAACTGCGAGAGCGATGTTAACAGATTTTACCCTGAATTGAGGCTGATAAAATCACTGCAGACGGGTTCTGTATTTAAAATTTATTCAAAACAGCGATGAAAGTGAAGGAATGCTAATATAATACGCCTCGTTCTTAAAACAAAACTTTAAAAAATTTTACTATGAACGGCACGACTTTCTCAAAGTCCATTATTTTTTTATTACACATGGTTACAATGCCACTGTTTTAGTCTGTGGCTGTCTTTCACAAAATCAAAACTCTAACAGATGCCATTGTGGTCTTATTTCTATACAACAATCAACAGGAATTCAACAACAGCTTTCATGTCACTTTGGCAAAATTGCAACAACTAAAGCCACTCTTCGCAAATACTAAATTACTTCAGACGGGATAAATTTTTTCGCTGCTTCTAAAAACGTTTGGAACAAGTCTTCCTCTCTGTTCATACACCTCCACATAAACTCCGCTAAAAATAGGAGGAAAACTGTTGTTTTCTAACGCCAAAGGGCGGGAATTTTGCGTTTGCTTGTCGCCAGTGCCCTTCAATTTTGTTGGTGCTTTGACCAGCCGCATTTAGAAACTCTTTAAAGTGATTTACCGTAAAATGTTTGTACCCATATTTCTCTAAATTACAATAGGCTTTCCAACACTCTGACATTATAACCGTTTCCTGTTCAATCCACTTCTTGATTATAGGTAGCAAAGTTGATTAGGTTGTGGTTAGGGTTAGGGTCAAGGTTAGGATTACGGTTTAGAGTTAGGGTTAGGGTTGGTATTGGAGTTAGGCTTAAGGTTAGGATTCGGTTAGGGTTACAGTTATAGTTAATTTGGGTTGGTTTAGTGGTTACGCTTAGTGTTAGAGTTTGAGTTGGTTACTTTAGTGGTTAGGGTAAGGATTAGTGTTAGGGTTACGGTGGAGGACTACGGGTGCAGTGTTTTTAATGCTTCGATTTTTTAATTTTATTCTACGACTGCCGGACTGCAGGGCTACGGGAGCAGGTTTAGGGTTAGGGTTAGGGTTGGGGTTAGGGTTAGGGTTGGGGTTAGGGTTAGGGTTAGGGTTAGGTTAACTCTCAATTTATTCTTCGACTACCGGACTGCAGGACTACGAGAGCAGTGTTTTTAGTGCTTTGATTTCTTTGAATTTATTCATCGACTGTAGATCTGCAGGACTACGAGAGCGGTGTTTTTAGTGATTCCATTACTTTGAATTTATTCTTCGACTACCGGACTGCAGGACTGCGGGAGCAGTGTTTTTACTGCTTCCATTTCTTTAAATTTATTCTTCCACTACGGTACTGCGGCACTGTGGTAGCGGTCTTTAAACTATCTCATCGACTACGGTACTGCGGTACTGTGGTAGCAATCTTTCAACTAATTCATCGACTACGGTACTGCGGTACTGCGGTAGCAATCTTTCAACTAATTCATCGACTACGGTACTGCGGTGCCGTACGTAACGTTTCTCAGTGGACGGGTATTCTGTAATTGCTCCAATTTCCGTAAAGGAGGGTACTCATTTAAACCAGTAGTTGATTGCGTATGTTAGTATAAAAGTTAGCTGGGGTCAGGGTAAGGGATAGCTTGCATGATTAAACAATAATATGCTCTATTACAGAAATTTTATCTATATAAGATAAGTCTAAACAAAGACCTTTTAAAGAGGTCAAGTAAACCCAAATTTAACAATTTTTTTTCAACCATTTTAAAGCGACGAAATGTTAAACAAACTATTCTAAAGGACATTTATGCTAAAAATGTTTTTCTCACCCGTTAAAAAGAGTAAAAAAAGTTAAACTTACGAAGACAGCCGATGGCTTCACGAAAATGTTTTCGAAATGTCCGCGCGGTTTAACGGAAGGAATGGAGCTGAGAGTCTGTTTTGTGACGTCGTTGTTGTCTTGGAAAGCACTAAATCAAAAGGGTCAAAAGGAGATACGCCCACAATCTTCCTCGCGGTTCAGCGGTTTTACAATACAAAATTGTATTGAACCGGCCCAGCTCTGCTTTTCCCGCGAAAACACAAATAGTTCAAAGTTTAAGATGTTGGAAATTTTCAAAACACCGTGGGTTTATCTTTTTGATCATAGCTTTGATTGTTGTTCTGGATTTGTAAAAGACAAAAAAAAGTATTTGAAATTTTCCGCCAATACTAAATTTCTACCGTATCGCGATTAACAGTCCAGTACGAAACAAAAGCGTTTTGACTTATTGGAGAAATTGGTAAGAATTCCTAAATGTATATTTTGTTTTAGTTTTTGGAGGAATTTTGTGCAACGGAGACGGATGGCCTTTCTTTTGGCTCAAAAAAAGGGAAGGTTTACGCATTAGAAGTAAGCAAAACTTTTAAGAAATTAATCAAATCAATCAGCTGCTTAGTTTATGATCTGGAAAAGGAATTTCCAGATTTTTATTATAGCAGAATTTGGCTAAAACTATAAACAGGCATCAAAAGCACGAGACAAATTACGAAAAACCGTAGATGACTCTGCCAAAATTTAGTTTACCAACAGTAATTTATCAATCTCGGGCGCTATGCTTTCAGGTGATATTTTTTTAAGCTATGCAACTAATGAAGGAAATTATTGAAGGTAAACCATGACCCATCAGCGCGGTTAGTTTGATGTGAAGGACTAAGAAAGAAAGTTTTACTTGACTTAAAAAAGTAATATTTCATTTAAGGGCAAGTACACAGTGTTAAACACAAGATTCTCTGGAGTGACGGAAAGTGTAATGCTTGCGGGTTTTTAAAATCAAGTTTGATGGTGTGCCACACCAGATATTGGCACAAAAGTAATGGAATGTCAGAGCGGCCTGGACAGGAATAAATTAACCAAGATTAAGCGTGCAATCACAAAGTTTGGCAGAAACACTTTGAGAAAAACCGAAAATTTTGTGAATGCTAGTCAATTTTTGGTACGAGGGGAAAAACATGATTAGAGTACATGCATGTGTTATTATTGACGATTATTATATTATAGATGGGGAATGGGGATTTTAAAAATGTTATAGTATGCTTATCATGCTGTTCTTTTTCAAATGGTCAAAAATAAACATTTAAACCATTTTTAAAATTAAAACGAATATCAACCTTTATTTTGTTATCTTGTCATAAAACTAAATGAATGAATAAATAAATAAATGTGTTTTACAATTACAGAGCTAACAGATGAGAGACTTAGTAAATGAATAAATAAATAAAAAAATAAATAAATAAATGAATAAG